>JAECUM010001090.1:0-100001 GCA_016617855.1 Megalonaias nervosa
TATATATATATATATATATATATATATATATCTGAAACTGTAGAAATATAACTAGTTTTATACCATGGTAACTTCTATCTTTTCAGTACAGACTCAGTTAGAGACCAGTCATAAACAGCGCTCTTTCCAAATATCTAATTCTGTCAGTTTCACACGCCTCAGCAAATCAAGAAACCCATTGTCGTTTTATTTCTCACATGTTGGTCATCTCTTGGTCAAAGTATATAAAGTAAGAAGCACTTAAGGCATGATATTCAGTTTGGATATATTAAAAGTGTTTGATCAGTAAATGGTAATAATAATAGGTTAATGTTTATTAAAAGTAACATTGATATATACTAAGGTCATTAGAATATATAGTTTTAAATGACAATTTAAATAGACGTTTACAAAAGCATTTTTAAAATATGATAAACGTTGACACAAGACTTGTGCAAAACACAATTGGCATAATGGTCAAAATACGTTTTGTAGTTTATGTTTCTGTACGTGTTTCATCTTGTGTTCCAGCCATAATAGTAGTCTTTTATCTTCCAATATATATATATATATATATATATATATATATATATATATATATATATATATATATATATATATATATATATATAGCCTAATACCAAAAAATATTGTATTTTATATGTATATTTATTTTAACTAAATTATTAACGACAGGTTGTTAAATAATTTCATTCCTCAGCAGTTTTCCATCTGCATACCATTTCTCTAGTGTCTACATTTTAAATAATTTATGATGATTGAACGTTCATTGTCATATTTGATTTTTCAAAGTTCAATAAATCTAATCATTGGATTCGTGACACGAAAAAAGTTGTGAAGACAGAAAATATTTCACAAGAATTACAAGGACATGATGCTGGGATGATACAGACAGGAGAAAAGGAAATTGGTTCCATTGTTGTCTTTCTTTTGATATATGTTTCATCACCATGCTGACTTTCAGAGTTGTAAAGTGGTATGTGATAAACCCTTAGAATGACAGTCAGCATCTTCAAACAGATCAAACAAAGCAACATGTAACCTGTATCAGCAATTAGCATCTCTTGATACTTTAAGTTTGGGTCTATATGAAGAATTACAACTCTAATGACTTAGAGTATGCAACAGAAAGTAGCCAAATCAATACGTTTAGTAAATTCAATAAACAAAAATTTATTGCTCAGTTACAA
This sequence comes from Megalonaias nervosa, assembly GCA_016617855.1. Taxonomy (NCBI): domain Eukaryota; kingdom Metazoa; phylum Mollusca; class Bivalvia; order Unionida; family Unionidae; genus Megalonaias; species Megalonaias nervosa. Next base: position 1,191 of record JAECUM010001090.1, read on the forward strand.
AGTGAAAAATTAAAGGGAACGTACAGTATTTGAAATAAATTTCAAAACATCTTAAATGCTCTATCACAAGTAAAACATAGAGAATGTTCCGAAAGAATTAAAATAACCTTGAATGAGCTGATGTACCAATAGTCTTGATGTATTACACTCCACAATGTCTTTAAATGAATTCACAATAATCCCAAGCACAAATAGTTAATGAGCTCTTTGTAATTTCAACTTATAATTTAAATAATTTCTCTCAAAGATATGTCTGAACACAACTATAAACTCTGAGCTTTGATTCTCAAAGACTGATAATACAAACAGGAATGAAGGTTTTGTTTACAAAACCTTAATATACTGTTTCACTTGACCTAAGACACAATAGAATTTCCCAGTAAAAACACCAGGTCTTGACCTCAAATGGAAGTAAACAGCTTAAACAGCAAATGGCAAAAGACAGCTAGGACAAAACTCTACTCTCAAGTACGGGCAAGATAAATGCACATAATTACTATAAATGAATGTACATAACAGAATAAACAATTTACAAGCTACAGCTTGAAGATCCTGAAACTTTCAACTTTAAATAATAATTACAAAACAGTTCTCAGATAGTGGATGGAAGAACATTCACCTATTTGAATGGCATTAGAGTTTCCTTATAAGAAAGAAGTATCTGGTTATGAAAGTCAGGAAAGTTTCTACACCTCAAAACTGGCCTCTTTATATTGCCATTTTGAGTCCGAACTGAACAAAACAGATATTACAGTGGTCTGATAAAAGACATAACAGATCATTTGTTCATCAACTACCATGCCATAACATCAGCTGCCAATATAAGCCAAAGTCTGCAAAGTGAACACAGATGTTTCAAGAAAGCAGCTGATCCAAGACTTCGTCAATTTTCCAACGAATTAACAAACCATATCCACTCTTCTATTTGAAAGCAAAGTGTCGCTGAATTTACTGAACATTTGATTAGTAACAGAAACTGCCATCTTGTATTCTTCGTGGTCAATCATGTGCAGGTCATCACAAGAAATATAACTTCAATCAATAGAAAGAGAACAAATCAACTATACACACTGCCCATCACAACCAAAGGCAGTAAAAAGGATTCTGAAGATGTATTATTATGGCATCTTCCACTGTGTAAAGAAAAAGATTGAGAATGCAACGAACTACCACAATTAAAAAAGATCTGGAATGGGTGTTACAAAAGATGACTTCAGACCAAGAGTATACTTTTTCACTTTTTGAGAAGCAAGCCACGTGGGACTTGTAATACAACTAAACTAGATATATGTCATTACACCCCTTCACAGAAGTTCCAGATACAGCCTATTCCAAGTTTTGATATTTTTCATACTGATTGTGAATATTGTCAGACACACGAGCAATATGCTGTTTTAGAACAAAACGTGACATTCTCATCTATGCAGCCTATAGGATTTATAAAATACAAATGTTATTACAGACAGCACTTCGAGGCTGCTGACCGGGCTGGCCTGTGCAGTATCGAATCTGCGATCATAGGACAACGAGGCCGGCTGACGCTTGATCAATGGAACCGCCACAGTTTCAAAGCCTGATGCACATAAACTGATATGTTTTCATGCATGCATTACATATCATTAACCTAAACGTGGTTAATGCGAAACTGAGAAGACATTTTGGGTTACTAAACCTTGAAGTGGTGCATAAAAAATGTAATTTTGTTACATACTCAACAATTACGTTTTTAAGATCTATCGGGAGCTTTTCATACACAAAATTTACTCATACCAAACAAGAACATTTTCATGAGCATAATTTTGACATGGTACAAACGGTATGGAGAGATTTTCACACAAAAAGGTGTTTCATATGCTACAAGATAGTATTAATATACACGCAACCATAAAATGGTACATACGAAACGGGATCATTTTCCTGCATACAACCTTGATGTGGAACATGCAGAAAGTAAACATTTTCAAACATGCAATTTAGTACATTAAAATGAGGCTAGTTTCACACAAGCAACGCGGATGTACAAAATGCGGAGTTTTAGACATGCTTTCTTTACGTGTCACAAGCAATACAGGGACTTTATCATACATACATTTTTGAAGTGCCGTATGTATAACGGAAGCATATTCTTGCACACAACCATGAACTGGTACATACAATATGGGAACATTTTCATACCTACAGCAATGAAGTGGAACATACAAAATGAGGACATTTATGTACACAAATCATTGATGTGCAAAAAAGGAACGCATTTGAATACACGCAATCGTGAAAGTGTACATACAAAACAAGGACATTTAAATGCATAATGCCTTGTCGTATTACATACAAAACAAGGACATATTCATACACATGGCCATGACGTAATAGATGCAAACTGGGGACATCATATAAACAACCTCTATGTAGTACATAAAAACTTAAAATGGTTTAAACAAAAAAGGACATTTTCATGCACACGAACATGGCAACGTACATACAAAGAAGGAAGATGTTCATACACAAAACCATAACATGGTACTTACAAAACGAGGACATTCTCATATGAATTATAAACAAAACACGAATGGTTTTCCGCTGAAAGTAGACATTTCTAAACATTTGTGGTGAGTTTCATATCGAAGAGATATTATCATGTAATGGTTTATCAATGAAGAAGATTGCAATAAAGTGGCAAAATATAAGAAACAAAGGTTAAAAAATTACTAATTTTATATGACATTTTAAATTTTAATATGTATTTGTACCAATAAAATTATTTTGACTGAAGATTAGCATGCAGATCTTTGATCATTTCACTTTAGGAAAAGAAAACATTCTCTGTATTTTCACAGAATTCCGACGATCAATTTTTACTTATATATATACATAAAACACTTATAAAAAATCAACATGATATTTCAATTTAGCTTGTTAATATGAAAGGGAACCATCTGAAAAGAATTGAGATTACTGCAGCATTTGGATTAATTTGATGGTTATTTAGAATCAAAATACATACTTATGGAATGTCCCCAATTTCATTGTATAATTTCTGACACTTTATATACATTTGCATGTCCCCGTTCTGATTGTAAAATTTCTGATACAATATTTCTTTGAACCACATATACATTGCAAAAGACGTGTATGTATCAAAGGCATATTAAAACAGATCTTTATTGCCAAAAGAAATTGTTAAAAATAAAGATGTCCCTGTTTTGATGTAAAAATCGTATGTCTCTGTTTTGTAGGTTTTACGAGAATGTGTGTGTCTGTATGTAATGAACTTAATTTGAGTGTGATTTGGATTTTATTAAATACAACATTTACTGTTTATGTTAATTTGGACCACTCTTTAAATTTACATATCATAAATAGGAATACCAATATCGATTTTTTTTTCTTCAGTTGTTAGTTAGTCTGCGCTAGATGCTAAAATATCATCGGTATACAGGTACACCGTTAGAACAGCTGTAAAACCAAAGTGTGAATAACAAGGAATTACACTTATATAAAGCTAAAACTTAACCGATGTACAAAACTGGAGGCTATTTGCTGTACAGAAATACAATCGTATCTACCGCAGATAGCCATTTAATAACTAAGGTTGCTCAATAATAGGCATTTCTAATGATGATGGTGATGATGACGATGATGATGATGATGATGATGATGATGATGATGATGATGTGACGAGTGTCCTGTATAAATTAACTACTACTACCATATGGACACATTAACTGGCCCGACCCATTTTCATGTGCTGTACGTGTATATCTTCCGACAGTTAAAATTAATTATTATTGTTTTTTATTCAGATTTGGAGTTTGTTCATGTGACTTCAAACTTAGGTTATTTAACACTGCATATTTCATTGTTTGCAATTTTAAATAATCCTCTGGTATCCCAGGATGAATATGAAATCTGTCATAAAAATCGTCATTTTTGGTGGTACGCACATGCCTCAAAAAGAGGCATCTATTGTCAAAGATAAATGCTACGTTTTCTCCGTGTGTTGTACAGTGAGACAAAATGTGTTGATATTGAGTACCTGTAGCTACAGTCACTAAACCCGTTCCAGCCGGCACACTTGTCATGTGCCAGTGTCATGGAACATAACATTACATCATGGGAAATACTAAATCTATTGGTGCCACTCTTACGAACTGATCTCCTATAGTTCTGTCTGGATATATATCCATTGCTTTCGGCTGTATCCACCAGACAATACTTGGAAACTGCTGCCCTACAGTTCTGTCTGGTTGGGTATATTTCATTGCTTTTGGGCTCGAACACTATATCCACCAGACAGCATTATAGTAGAACAGTTCTTAATGGAGAAGACAATACTAGGATTGTAATGAATACTTGTTGGTCAGCTGAGTGGATATTATACAAAGGTTTAACTGTATTTATTACAAGTTTCTTTTTGCACTGAAAACTATTGCATTATGTCTCCAACAACTCACCAGAGCTTCCCTGTAGTATAATGGAGTTATACATTGGAATTTTTCCTGCCCAGCTGTGTCCCTGCAATGTATAAACTTTGTCATCATCAAAACCTCCTGATAGAGTATATTTATCGCATTCCTTAGTAAATAGAGACTCCCTTTTCTCAGTAATGAAAACCCCCATGATGGAGTACATGTATTGCATTACTTCAAAAACAACACACTCCCTTTTTTGCCAGCATGAAAACCACAGTACAGTTATTGCATTACGTCAATAAGGAACTCCATTTTGTCAGTACGAAACTCCCTTGAAAGAGTACATTTATTGAAATACTTCATATAACAACAAACTCCCTTTAGGCGGTATAAAAAGTCCTAAAGGAGCAAATTTATTGCGGTACTTAAATATGATAAGCTTTTCTGTCAGTATGAAAAAAGAACATCAAGGGGAAATTTATTGCTGTCAATATGAAAACCACTCTGAAGGAATACAATTTTGCATTACTTGAACTAGTGGATCCCTTCTGTCACAATGAAAACTCTGAAGGAGTATATTTATTGCATTATTTGAATTACAAGTGTTACGACTCTATGGTCTTCAACCAAGTAGCAGAAATAATCGACACCAAAAAAGTTTAGTAAACTTAGCAAATAATTAAGTTACAAAGTAAAGATTTAAGAGGACCTTACACTATTGTGAATGAAGTCCGCAATCTTCTATCACAAGTCAATTAGTATAGAGTGTTCCGAATGAATTCCAATATGGACCGTGCTGATGTACCAATAGTCTTGAATAGGCTGATGTATCAACAGTCTACATTTATCACAAGGATATGATCCATAATGTCTTTGAATGAATTCACAATAATCCCAAAGTAGTGTTTTAGTCCAAATAGTCAAAGATCACTTTTCCATTCCAATGAATAATTTAAATAAATAAATCCTCTCAAATTATATCTAAATACAACTAAAATTGATTCCACGGAGTGATCGTAAAATAGGAACGAATAACTATGTTTACTATAAGCTTATATAAAAACATAAGTCGCAATAAAATGACCAGAATGTGGGTAACAAGTTCGCTTTCCGATCATTCTATGTTTGTAATTATGTTTAGACCTTGAACTCAGATATCAATAAACAACTTATTTAGAACTTACAAACATGACAAAATAGCATAAAGAAATATAGTACTTATATACACGTAAAAGTGCATTTGCAATCAGATTATCTTTTCCTATGATGTACTTAATGTCAATCTTACATTCTTGCAACACTAAACTACACCACAACAATATCTGATTCTTGGTTTTGATTTTGGTAATGAAGGTACTTGGGTTTTGATCAATGAATATAATAATAGGAAAAGGAGCTGAACTAATACACACTTCAAAGTATTGCAAAACAGCCAAACATTACTTCATGACTGTGAAATAATTTCTCTGGTGCTTGTTTAGCTTTTAGAAAATAGCATACTGTATGATCCACACCATTTTGTCTTATTGAATCAATACTCCACCAGCCACTACATCATTTGCAACAACATACATTTTAAATAATTTACTGAAATGTGGAACTAAAAATACCATGCACTCTTAAGTATTGCCTTCAATTTATCAAAAGACTCCTAACATTTTTTCAGATCAATGAAATCTGCATTTGTTACTCAGCAAATTAGTCAGGGGTTCAGCGATTATTGAAAACTTTGAGCAAAAGCTTGGATGATATCCAACCATACCCAAAAATCGCATTAGTTGCCTTTTACTAGCTCTGGGAATTGTTAGATAGCCTTGACCATAATTGATACAGGTTTAACTTCACCGTGTCCCACAATATGTCCTGAAAATGTAACACACGCACAACAAAACTCACTTGTACCTACATTGTCAAATTTGCATCCATGAGTCTATCAAAGAAAATTGGAATTGTGTCCAAATGATCTTTCCAGTCATCGTTGTAGACGACGACATCATCAATGTATGAGTCACAATGATCTAGACCAGATATTAACTTATTCAGCAGACGCTGGAATGTTGATGGAGAATTTTTCATTCCAAATGGCATCACTTTATATTCATAAAGCTAATCTGGAGATGCAAATGCACACATTTCTTTTGCTCTTTCTGTCAATGGAATGTTCCAGAATCCTTTTAGAAGGTCAGACTTGGTGACATATTTTACATTTCCAATTTTGTCAATGCAGTCGTCGATTCTTGGCATCGAACATGCATCCATTTTGTTGATACTGTTAACAAGTCTTTTCATCAGTACACATACGGAATATATTATCTAGTTTGAACACAAGAACATTTGGTGAACTCAAGTTACTTTTACTTAATTCTATGAAATCATTCTCCAGCAAATCTTGAATTTACGTTATCAAGCATTTTTGCTTGAAATGTTTCATCCTGTTATGATGCCGTTTCACAGGTGTAGAATACACAATCTCAAGGTTATGATAGGTATTATTTGTTCGATCTGGAATATCAGACAATAAGTGCTCGTATTCATATCATTCCCGTTTTAGTTCATTCATTTCCTATTGTTGTAAATTTTCTGGTCCACATTGTTTAATATTTCTGAATTCTTAAGTTTGTTTAAACCAGATTCACTGCAGTCATATTGCATTCCGTCATTTACAACCTCACTGTTCTGGATATGTACAACTGAATTTATTGATTAAATAACTGTGTTATCTCTATCAAAATACTCCTTTAGGATATTTATATTACAAAGTTGATTCTGTTTCTGCCTGCCAGGAGTATTAATGATATAAGTCATTTACTATCTTTTAACTGTATATGGACCATCAAATTTAGCCCGAAGGTGATTTTGAGGTAAGAGAGCCAGCACATTATTATCTGGCTGAACACTCCTTTCCTGTGTATTTCTGCCGCACCTTAATTTCAATAGTCCAATGGCTGTATATCCAAAACAAATTCAAAAAGAGTAAACCTGACTGAACTGATTCCATAACAGCAAACAACAACATATGAATATCCACATCCCAGTTTTGTTCCTGTATCGAAAATCAATATGACGGAATCATATTCTGCAAAGTTTAATTCAATCTGCCCAAAGCCCTTGACTTTGATGGTGATATGCAAATGATTTAAACTGTTGCGTGCCTAATTCATGCGAAACTTGCAGGAAACTTACAGACATAAAATTTAACCCTTGATCAGACCGGACAGATTTGGGAAGGCCACAAAGTGTAAAAGGAAAACTTTATCAAAGCTATTATTGTGGCTTTTGTGTTAATATTTCTCAAAGGAATTGCATCTAGAAATCTTGAGGACGCATTCATTATGGTCAACAAATATTGGTTGCCTGACTTTAGTCTTTGGTAGGAAACCGACACAGTCTACTATTATTCTGCTAAACGGTTTGTACAATGCAGGAATATTTTACAGATGAGCTTTAGGTATCTTCTGATTTGGGTTTCCTACCAGTTGACAAGTGTGACAAGATCTACAGTATTTAGAAACATCACCGCTACTTTTTGGCCGAAAAAAAACGATTCAGATTTTATGATAAGACTTATTGAGTCCTAAACTATAAGCCGGAGGGGGGGGGGGTAATGGGCCAGGCTATAAATTTCCTGTCGATATGACTTCGATACTACAGTTTGATAGCTCACTGACCAATCGTCACCAGCGGATACCTGAAGTGGTCTCCATTTTCTCACAAGGACCCCATTTTTCACAAAATAATAAACTGGAACTTATATGGCTTCACTTTCGTTAATAGTCCTCCGAAACAAACAGGATATATCAGGATAGTGTTCCAGCTCGAAAATGAGTGATTGTCTTTATTCACCTTGATTAGAAGATAGAGAATGAGTAGAAAAAAGCTGATCCCTCCTATCAATATATATTGATTTGAGCAATACTAGGAGTAAAAGTGACCTTAACAAAATACTGACAAATAAATGTGTCAGCTTAAAGAATAATGTCCTGATCAACATCATTCTTAAGAGCTGTTTTGCCATAGGTCTAGTAATTGCACAAGTTGGATATAAATCAGGAATTTCAATCTCAAGAATATTGACACATTGGAGATGAACATTAAAAAGCCACATTCAACTCTTTGAATAAGAACACTTTCCGGAGAAGAAGATTTCTCAGATTATTAATAATTGTCAACATATATGTAAGCATCTATTTATATACCCTATGGACTATTATGCTCTTAACAGACTCGTGTCACGCAGGCAAAGCATTACAGCCATGAATAAAAATTATAAAAAATTAATTAAAATAATGTACCAGGAGTTACAAAAAAGCATGGATATACATCACGGTGGTTAGTTTTGGTTTTGCTCTATATCAAATTTTCGAACCTATTTCTTTCCAGTTATCTTTTTTGCGTGAGTTCATGAGAGCTAATCTCTTTGAATCTTTCTCTGTTTCCGTTTTAATGACAGGTAAGCGCATTTGTGTGGATCTTTTGTTTTAAATATGTTTTTTCTTCTTCTTGTGTTATTTAGTTTTTCTTGTTTTACTCTTTTGTTATTTTTTCTTTTCGTCAGTATTTATCCATTTATTATATTACATGTATGAAAAGAAATATCACTGCTATCAAACTAAGTTTCTGATTCAATGCTGTCTCTTCCTCTAGTTCCTCATCAAACTACAGTTTGTAAAAGCTGTGAACCTCTTTTGCTCCTTTCTTTCTTCTTTTTGACTTCCCGTCCGTTTCCATTTGCATTTCTTCAGGTGATGTGTCCTTTTTTGGATGATTTGTGAGTTTTCCTAATGTATGTTACTTTAGATCTTTCAGGCTCTCTTTGATCTTGTTTTTCACCCATCATTGCCGCCGACCCTGTTTGTACTTCTTCTCTGCTTTGGGGTACGTCCGGCGATTAGCTTGCTTTCTTCATATTATCTGTCCTATTTTCCTTGTTTGTTCTCGGGGTTTGACTCTATCCTTATTTGTTCTCGGGGTTTAGTCCATTTCACATTCTCTGTCGTTGTTTGTTCTCTAGGTTAGACTCTCGGATAAACTGTCAACCCACTTCTATGGATTTGCTCTTGTATCTATCCGTCGTTTTTCTTCTCTCCTTTGCTGTGTCTCTGTTTCTTTCTCTGTTTTCGTCTGGCAGTTGTTTGTTGTTACCTGTATTCCCACAATGTTTACATTTTCTGTCGGAAATATATCCTTGATACCACATTTATACCAAGAGACCATGTAAGAAGAACGAGGGTTTCATTTCTGTATCACATCTTTATCGATCTCGATGATTCTTACTCTGTTCTTTATCTCATATCCTTTCTGTGTCCCAATTCTAGCGCTGTATGTTTTGATGTTAATTTTTTTTTTCGAATCTTGCTGATGTTGCTTCCATTGGGATATCGTATAGTAGATCTATTTTGTGCAGTTCTTCCATCTTCTTTCTTATCTTTTTCATTATTGGTTTCATTTCTCTATATAACTGTTTCCCCTTAAATGGTGATGGTCCATACGGCCTTATTGTTGTTCTCCCTTTGGGTCGTAGAGTGTATCCACTATTTCCATTTATATTTAGTGCCTGTGCCAGATCTAGGTGCCAGATCATATTTGCAGCTGGATTGGCATCATATTTATAAATTTGAAGCCTTTCTTGCCTGGATATGCTTTTGTCAAATTCGGTTAAATTTTGTAGAGCTGTTTTAAAGGTTATTCTATTTAAGCAAAAGCAGCCATTTTTGAAAGTATAGTGGCATCACTTGTATTTATTTTAAAGCACTTTATGGACGAATGCTTTAGATCTAATTTGGTCAGTTCTGTGTATTGGTTTTTGAAGACATGTTGTTTAAATGTTGCTCCAATTAAGTAACATCAATAAAATTTGATGGTGGATCGACTTCAATGGCACAGAATGGAAAGCCATCCATGCCATAATACTTTCTGTAAGATTTGGGAAAATCATGCTGAGCATTTTTTGTCTTCAGAACATGATGATTAAATGTTTTTCTGGTATTCTTGATTGCAGATTTACTTCATTTTCATCAGTCTGAATGCCATTCTTGCTTGGATGCTTTCTGTCAAATTTTGTTAAAAAAGATTTATCTATTTTTAATAATAGTAGCTACATAGTAGATTGGTATCATTTGTAAGGTTCTTGGTGTCACGATGTTTTCTGTCGAATCCGGTCAAATTCTGTTGAGTGTACTTTGAGAAGAAGCTATTGAAGATTTTTCAAATTTTAGTAATGGCAGCCATGCTAAAGGTAGATCAGCATCATTTGTAAAATTTTGAAAGGTCTTCCGGTCTCGATCTTTTTTTGTTAAATTTAGTCAAATTCTCTTTCTGTTGAGCAGTTGTTGAGACTAAAGGTTTGAGGCATTAAATTTAGCTCTGGCTGTCCTACTGTACAATGAATCAGCATCGATTAAACGAATATACAAGGCCTTGATGCCAAAATGCTGCTTAAAAAATCATGCGTATTCACCAGTTAGTTTTGAGATGTAAATAAGAATTGTGAACAGACGACACACAACACACATTATGGGTGATGCACAATGGATGAAGGACCATTATAATTTCATCTGACCTTATAGCCTGGTGGGATAAAACAAAATATTGTGCCACCCACCCTTGCAAATTTAGATGGAACATCCATTATTTATTTCACTGAAAATATCTTTCTATGCTCAGCCATTAATAGCGACATATAATATATAAAGACTCTATTTTTGAGCAGGTGAGTTGTTTAAAAGAAGAATGGTAATAGATGGTAATACCATCCACTTTCACAACATCATGCAATGACAAAATATGACAGAATATGAATGTATGGAATGATACACACTCTTCTAAATGTGACTTACCATATCTGTAGTTTTATTATCTTTCCATCCAGATCTATCGTTCTGATCCTGTAATCAATACCTGCAATAAGAGAGAGCCTATGCTAAAATACATGCACACTGATGTAGATATATATCTTTCACATAATAAGATATTATAAAGGTAACATTGCCCCCAGTTTGGAACTGTGGATACAGAATCAGAAGGTTGTGGGTTTAAGTCTTACCTTTGCCATGACTGTTGAGACCTTAAGCATTATCTACTTCAGTGAGACAAACTTTATTTTAGATTTTGAAATCTTTTGAAGGTTTGAATGGCTATATTATGCACACAAAGAAGTGCCTTACCCTAGGACACACTCAGGCAGCCACCCCAAGCTAGTCTGGGCGGGTATCGAACCCATGACCCTTGGATTATAAGTCTGATACTCTACCAAATGAGTGACCTCAGCTCCTTCAACCAACTGTAAATAAGTACAGAGGATGATATAATATAACCAACAAGCCTGAAAAAACCATCATAATTGGGCTAACAAACATTCATGTAACTAGCCAATTTGTTGAATTGAAAAGAACAAGATTTATTTTTTGAAACAGCCTTTTCATCTATTCATTCTGCCAGGCTAGTAGGTCAATATTGAACATGCTGTTCCCTGAAATAGCAGTATCGGCTATAGTGACAGGGTCTAGGTGGGCGATAATGTTGGTTAACTCTAGATTGACTGGTGTCCAATCCTGGAGAACTATAACGCTTAATCTTTCTTCATAGCGCTGGTCATGGATGAGACTGATCCTTGTTATAAACGAGTCAGCTTTAGTTTGAAGGCTGTAACAAGATAGTGAAACAAGCACAAAATATGGTATGTAATGATGCAATACTACAGTATGATTGGTTCTCAGCATCATAGTACTAAATTCATTGTGTAGCAATAGCAGAACAATATCTGACCAATATATTTGTAACCATGACCATACGTGTTATACAGTATGTTAAGCAGGCTTTATAATGAGAGCATATTATGCGTTATTCAGTTTGAGGCAATAATATACGAAGAGGATTTATAATGAAGGACAATTGCGTGTGTTCAACGATAGGATAAACAGCAGTAAACTAAACAGATTTATAATGAGGGATCTCATATTCTGAGACTGTATGAGAATAGCAGTATACTGATGGATTTGCAATGAATTTGTATATCACTGGTTAACTGATGCGTGCTTTGGATAAATAACAAACTTGAAAAGACTTGATATAAAGAAAAAAGATAGCTAACTATTTTACAATAATTAAATAAACTAAAGAATCTTTCTTTCTATGTTTCTCAAAAGCTCACACAGAAAACAGCTTATCGGAAATTCATGTGATCCTTGCATTATTTCTTTTATTTTCTTTATATTTTTAATACACAAATGTTCCTATCTTTAATGTGTGGATGTGCCATCCATAACCAACAAATCAGTCACTCACATTATAGCAACGGCAACTATGATAAATACCAATAATGAATATAACAAAACGATTTCTGCTACAATTACTACTACTACTGCTACTATCGCTGTTAATAAGCAATATAAAAAAGAACATTGCAGGAGGGGGAGGGTTAATGTATAACTTTTTAATTACCATACCTATATCAGCGATTAAATCCGTTCTTTTTTTTTAATATCGTATCATAGCTGAATAAAAATATTTATATATTCATACTATTTCACAATGAATCTATGTAACTCTTCCTTTCCTAATCAGTATATAACGTCGGGTTAAAAGAGAGATAATATAGGTTTAGATGATCAAAAAATGGGAAAGAAGATAGAATGTAACGGTCTCTCTTTAGTTCCACGCATACCTATCGAGACATCAACTTAAAATCTCATTAGTCAGAATGTGTGTTCTTCAAATAGTCTTATAAAAATAAGTGGTTGAAACACTGCGAGAATTGCAAAACTTGAAAAACAAAATTTCATTTGTCACTTTCTTCAAGCAAAGGGTACTACATATGCCGCGTCTATAACAAACCGGTGGTGAAGCAGCTGAAACCTACACTTATCAGCACAAATTCGAATTGTATCTCCTTTTACTGTTTTTACTGGCTTGTGAGTCTGCATTCGACTAAAAACTCAAACAAAGATATAACATGCTTTCTTTAACGTTTATTCTATACTTCGCATAGTAAGTTGTGTGTATTGAACAATCCAGATATTCCTCCTTCTTTGACAGTCTGGTTACACGATGTGACCGTCAGATTTTATTGTCCGTATAAATATTTAAAAACCTAAAACATAATCAAGATCACATATGTCAGAGTTTGCAGTTTTGAACCATAAAAGGTTTGAAATCAAGTAGTCTATTCAAGACCAGTCGAGTGTCAACTATTTTGCTTTTCGCAGGGAATCGTTCGGATATGTGACACAAATAAATACAATCACCTCTCCTACAAAATCTACTGGTAGCACAAAACAGAGGAGATACAGTAATCATTTTTAACGTGACGAAGACAATGGTGGAGAAACATTTTTTTATTATTGTGAAAACATTGGCGAGATCAAATGAAGTATCTGGATAGTTGCTTCCTCATGAAAATACAATGGTTCTGACCTAGTCCACTATTGTAATCAATAGGTACAGGTTAAAATATTTTTGAAAGGAAAAATGCAGATGTATTGGCTGAATGTTAAGCAATTTTAACGAGTCTTGTTTATGATCTGCTGCATATCATAGGACAATTTAGCGCTCGTAAAAAGATGCATCAGCTTAGAAATTTAGGAACTATTGATAAGGTTATGGAATCCTTTGGAGGCCCACAAACAAATCAGATGACTTCCAGCAAGGTTCATCTTTTTGTGAAAAGCCATAAAAAGCAGTGCAACAAATCAAATATTCCTGGCCATGTCAAGTGACAAAAACTTGAATACCAGACATTACCAACAGTCTTGGTTCACCATGTTTAGCTCATCATCAGATTACTGGTAACACAACTATATTCCCAAAAGAGTCAGTTAACAAATTTGCCTCCCGGAAAGAATCATGCGAGCACCTATCCTATTGTGCTTTGGTTAGCATTTGTATGTAAAGATGTTCCTCATGGTTTAATTTGAAAGCCTGCTAGAAAATCCCGTTGGATCTAGAAACACCCGTACCTGCTGCAGGGCTCGAATTTAGGACTTTTTGTCACTATATCACAGGATCACCATAGTAATAGCAGGGCAGAGGATAAGCGTTAATTTCGATCTCTGCTGCTGATTGTATTCACTAGCACAAATTACAAACAGAAACTGAAGCGAAGTGAATGTTTATTTGGCAACAGTTTGTGGGGTATTTACATATACTGACTATTCTGAATACATTTTGAACACGTTCTAATACACATATTTATCGTTATCTATTGCACCGTTAAAACGATAAATCATACTAACAAATTCTGTACTCTGTCTTCTTATATGACAAGTGAAGTCAACACAAAGAAACTGCAGTTCCCCCCACCACCACCACCACCATCACCATCATGGTAACTGAGAGCCATATCGCTAGTGTTCATTTTTGGCTCCCTCCGGCATTTTATCAGAGCACCTCAGATTTCGTGGTTTGGGTGAATACTATATATTTTATTCATGTATTTGAATAAATAAATAAATAAATAAATAAACAAATAATATGATGGTGGTGTGGTGTGATTGCAGTTGTGATGGTGTATGTCCATTTCTATGTTGTGTGTCTTTTGTGTTATTTGGAGTGATTGTAGGTGTGCAATAGGTGAGACTGAAGTCGGCTCCTGCACTGGCACAGGGTATTTGTTTCTGTGTTGTGAGTTGAGTTTTTCCACTTACTCTATGATACCTGGTGGTCGAAAGCCGTGGGTGTGGTCTGGCACGTTGAAATATTGGTTGTGTTGGATTAAGTGGTAGTTTGCGTTTCTCTTCCTACCATAGAATAAAAAGGCCGGTTATTGTTAGTCTCTGAATTGCGGTTTAAGCCTTGTGTATGTGGACCATGGCATTGTAAATTATGCCTATTTATTCAGTCAGCAGGATAGAATTTTGGGTAGCAAGTTTTGTGAACGACAATTTCCTGAATAATTAGAGAGCAAACTGTCAACGTTATTAGCAGAACTGACTCTTCCAATTTCATTTCCAGCAGCTCTAGTCGCAGCATAAGGGTGTCACATCAGTCGGAGATGTGTGAGTTCTTTGTTCAGTGTGTAGATTCGGGTGAACTGTGTGCTTGCATTGTAATTTGGGTGTGGAGTAGAAACGCTTGTTTGAATTTCCCATTGATCAAGCTACTGGAGGTTAGTTTTTGTTGTTGGTGGTGGTGGTGTGGGGCTTAACGCCATTTTTCAGCACACAATAGGCTATACATGGCGGCCAGTATTAATACTGGAGGAAGAAACCGGGAAATCCGCGGAAAGAACCACCGACCCACGAGAAGCTACTGGCAAGCTTTCTCACATATCCACATTCGCCGAATCTTAGACTCGAGCCCACGCAGACAGAGGTCAGGTGGCAGTGATCCATAACGGAGAGCGCTTTAGACCACTTGGCCACTCGGGACCCCCCTGGAGGTTAGTAATAAAGTATTACGCAAACTCTATGGCTGCCTGTTCTCTTGGTGGTTTTGTTGTGGGACCGGATTTTACTCTAATCTATTGCTCCACCTTTTTCAGACCCATGGGTAATACTCATGCTGTGAGGTTATTTTCTTTTGATTTTTCTTCGAAGCACTTGTACGCAGCTGATTTGTAGATTTCAAATGCTCAGTACTGAATGTATATACATTGTTAACATGCTTCTCCTCACGTATACATTTGTAAGGGCCTTTTTCTGGTTAAGGGTTATAGTTTAGTACTGCCAGTGGTGGTTGATGTGGAAATGAGTTTTGGAGGTTGTTTAATTTATTGACTACTTTGTATATGTGGAAAGATATGTCCGTCTTGCGTTGAGTCTGTATGTAAAGATGATGGTTGTTTAACTACTTGGTCAGGTTCTGAGTGTGGGAATAGTGACAAATATGACTAGGTACATGCTCCTGGTATGTAGGGCAGTGCATCTTTCAAGATTTGGAGTTGACGGTTGTTATTTGAATGATTAGTTGGGGTCTGGTGGTGGACACAGTGGGAAGAATAACTGATAGGAAAGGGGCAAATGAGGGAGAAATAAGACTCGATTATAGCTAGCGCGACTGGGAGAAAATAATAAAAATGAGGACTTTGTATAGCGCCTAATCTTTAGAAGCTCTAAGCGCTTTACAACATTTGAAAACACTTAAAAACATATATAATGATATGATTACAAAATTAAAAACAAACACCATGAAATGAAAAAACAGAAAACATGCTGAAACTATTTAAGGTAAGGAAACATTATTAGGTCTTTAAGTCTGTTCTTGCAGTTGAAAAAGGTCAGTTTTAAGAGCGCTCTTGAATGAGATCACTGTGTCTTTGTGTCTAAGTTCAGTGGGCAATTCGTTCCACGTTGCTGGACCCTGGTATGCAAAAGAACGTTGTCCATATGACTTCATTTTCATAGTGGGAATAGTGAGAATACGAGTGTCAGAAGAGGAGCGTAAGTATTTTTCTGGTGTGTACACATGGGTGAGGTCAGATAGGTATGTTGGACAGTAGCCCGTCAGTGAAACGTATCACAGAGAACAAATACTGTGTTTAATTTGGGATCGAATGGATAGCCAGTGTAGGATACAGAGTAGGGGGAGGCGTGCTCTGATCGTGGTACTCTAAGGATGATCCGAGCAGTTGTGTTTTGAACTTTTTGAAGTTTCTGGAGTAGATATTGAGACGAACCAGACAGAATTTAGTTACAATAGTCCAGTCTTGAAAGTACTAAGGAACACACAAGTGTTTTAGTGGCATCAACTGAAAGATACTTGCGAATGCGTCTCAGTTCAATATATGCAGCCTTGCATATGTTCATGACATGTTGGTGCAATGAGAGAGTACTGTCGAGAGTAACACCTAGGTTTCGTACTGACTGTGTGAATTTGATGTTGGTGTTGCTGATATTTATTGTTTGAGGTAAAGGATGTAAATGAGAATGTCTTTGTGTTGTAATCAGAATGGCTTCAGTTTTATCATCATTCATCTGCAGCTTGTTACATGTCATCCATGATTTCAGATCAGAAATGCACCTCTCTGCACCTTGGATGGTAGCTTCAACTTCAGTTGGGTGGCTAGATTTGTATATTTGGGTGTCATCAGCGTACAATTGGTGAGACACTAGATGATGATCTATGACAGTTGAGAGTGGCTGAGTGTATAGAATGAAGAGAACAGGTCCAAGAACAGACCCCTGTGGAACACCACAACATAGATCAACTGGGCAGGAGTGTTTCCATTTACGGACACAATTTGTGTCCTGTTGACCAAGTAAGACTTGAACCATAGTAAGGCTGTATCGTGAATGCCAAATACATGCTGGAGACGGTGAAGTAATATATCATGGTCTATTGTGTCAAATGCTGCAGACAGGTCAAGGAGGGTGAGGACTGTAATCTTTCCGCTATCCAAAGCAGAGAAAGGGACCTATGTTGGAGCAGTATGACCAAGTTTCGGTGCAGCTAAACTAGCATCTCGTTGCTGACGGGGCAGATGACTAAACCTATTTGACAGGATAACGTGATTTGCGTTAAATTTCCCACTCAGTATTAAAGGAATAAGAATGGACTGAAATATGCACTCAGCCAGCCCCAAGTGCGGCTTGATTTAATTAATCTGAAATCTAATAATTAATTGTTCATTCTAGTTCGTCTGTGTTATAGCTAATGTATGTACATATTCAAGATCTGTGTGAAGTGCTAAATGACTAGATCGTGATGTACTATCAATCCATGGTGAATCTATGGTGTATATTTATCTTAACTGATTTGATGTAACCATTCTAATGCACGAAAGAATGAATACTATAATAAGGTTCAGCCATTGAGCCAAATTCACTCCTGTCGAAAATGGAGACTTTCTCCCTCTCAAGGCTGCTACGGCAGCGTTCTGAGTCTGGTTTTGGTGTTAATCTAACGTATATGATAACATTAATCAATCTACTGAAAATTATATATATATATATATACTTTTATCCCGTTTCTGGTATCATTAGACTCACACCAAACTCATGTGACCCCTATCACTTAACATGCAAGATTTGTAAATTATTTACAACATAAACAAAGAAACATTACAACAATAAGATGTCTAACCCTTCGTATTAATAATACTAAAAAATAATAAACTAGTGAAACTTTAAAAGGCTCTAAATTGGGAATCGTTGTCGAATTTGCTCCAAGCAAAAGAGGCGCCTACTACCTGCCACGCATGATTTCTTCTTTGTAGTTACATGGTGTGCTGCAAAATAAATTGGCTATTAGCAACCCCAGGTGATACGTTACTGTAATATACAGTGAGATATGCATTATCACATATTCAAAGTTCTAGATTAAAGTTAAACTAAAATTAAGTAAAAGGCTAGAGAATTTAGGGCTGTAAAATCTGTGTATACACTTGCACCACCTCCAGAATTCATGTTCATATTCATATTTAACGTTATGTGTAGTCAAAAAATTTTAAATAGAAAATAGATCCCATACCTATAGTTGATGTAAATGTGTCAGCAAACGAATCCTGGGAAAATCTGAGCAAAACACAAGTTTTTCCAACTCCAGTTTCACCGACCAACAATACTTTGAACAAGTAATCATAAGTCTTTGCCATTTTAATGTTATTATTTATAAGGAAGCCAAAAGAAACGGCAATATCGTTAAACTTCCCTCAGTCATCCACCTAGTTGTGTTATTAATGTAATGATGATGACGATCGCATAGACGCTTTATATCTTACCTGTATATGAACCGAAATGAACTGGAATTAACTGGAAGGGACGAGCAAATAAATGCGCTGGTCAGGTCTCGTTGTACGATAGATCTTGTTTCTAAGATTCACTTGCTGACTCAGGTGATAACAGACAAGGAAATGTTACTGTTTATTTTCATTATGATGTGAATGTCTATTTATACAGATAAAAGGCAATTTGTACACGTATGCGTATGATACCTGTGCTGTTGATATATATGAAAAGAAACAAAGTGTAAGTCAGCGTGGTCTTGAAGGCGCCATTACTTCTAAAATCACATAAAGTTATGTTAATAACTTTCTTACCAATATGGCTGAAATTAATGAGATTTTTGTCTGATTTTATCATGTTCTGTGTCTTACTTGCTATCCAAAAACTTACACAGGACAATTACATATAGTTATGCAGTTTTACAAACGAAGGTAGTGAAAGCTTGGGGCCAAATATTGCGATTTTGTTTGTCACGTCATATTGCGATATTAAATTTGATTTAATCTTTATCACACCTATGTTTAGCCTCCTCCAAAAATGTGCATGTACTTTGAACCTATGTACTTATCGTAGCGTTAATATGATTTTCCGAGTATTAATAATAGAAGATGGAGTGGTTTAATTAAGCAGCACATATGTTTGATACCATTTTACCTAATCATACCCATATGTGCACTATTTAGTAACGAACGCCTACATGACCAGTTCGACTTGTCCTTTACGCAGAATCGTAAACTCGAACTGTACGAGAAAATTGACTTGGCGTATAGCTTTGCTACTGCATCTGTTTTACTGTTTTCCATTCCTTTTCGTCTACGCCAACCTTTGCGATATCTTATTTGCTGCTTTCATCATTTGAATGGGTTGCTGAACTGGGAGACGCATTGGAAGTGACAGTTGCTGTAGCCTCTTTTTATACCTTAGAATATTCCCAGCCATGTAACTGGCAGAATATCCATGTACAGGAAGTATGGCAGAGGTTGAAGGAATAGGAGGAGTTGAAGTCTCTGATATATTTTTCCTGGACATAGAGAAAAGTGCTTCCAAGAGACGTGTTTGTGTTGAAGACGCTGCACGTTTACATTGCGGAAGGGATCATCTAGTAAATAGTCCCCAGGACTTTGAGAACAGGGGAGCAATACAATTTCAAGGTACCTTCTTCTACAGATGGTGTATGTCTTCAATTGTCTTCTTGAAAACTCGATTCATTTTCACTTTCTGTTGGGAGGATGTGTGCGTGTTTTGGGGCTTCATGCATGTCATCTATCAGAGCTGCTACAATGCTTGTACGGCCGAGCACCATTCCACGTCCCGAAAATGGGAAAATTGTAGTTGTATTGAGCGGCCCTATCTAGAGAATGGACAGACTTCAAGGCATCAGGGGACCGGTAGTTTCGAAACATGGTTCCAAGTAGGTGTGACTAAAAATATCCGATACTGCGTATTGATCTTTAGCATCTTTCCACGCTCCTTCTTTGGTACTATTGTTGACTGATATCCCTTTCTCCGTCTCATCATTTCTGGAAAAGGATGATTTGCGAATTATTGAAAAATTCTCATGTTTGTAAATTGCTGTTCCACCAATAGCTGAACATGCAACTTTCATGTTGGATAAATGAGATTAGGCTAGCAGCATACCTCTGGTTCTCTAGATAAAGCAGTAATCTATTTGAAGAGGACTCTGCCATAAAACCCCAAACGTACATACATTTGGTGGGAGTCCCACAATGAGACTCGAACTTTCTGTCAAAACAACTTTCATTTAGCTCCACCTCTACATCAAAAACCAATGAATGAAGATTTTGAATGCTAGTACTGTATTATATCACACCAAGGAAAATGACCCTTTTCATAAATGGAGTAGTTATTGAAAGAATATTCGTGGCTTCAGTTTCGGTTTCAGCGCATGGTTCGAAATCTCCTTCCCCTTGCAATCTTCTCTAACTTTCGTACACAAAGCACCATCACATTTACGACAAGTGAAAGACCTGGCCAATATCCCATTGTCGCGCAACCATTCCTCGATTATTTCATCCTTCTGCAAACACAGTGTATTCAAATTCCAAGTGTATATATGATCTACAGTGTTCATGGCTAACCGTTACGTATGTCTGTATTATATGTTTTATTTTTATTATCATAGTTTGTAAGAATTATTTAGTTATGCTATTAGATAAGGACATTCTTGTAAACATAGTGTGGGTTTCATGCTTGAGTTGTACCCTTAATGAAGTAAACATCATGCGATCTGATAATGACACGAGTTCTTGAAAGATCAGGCCGACCAAATTTCTGATTGGTTAACAACTGATCTTGTTTACAAGTTCTGATCCTTCTAAAAACAATATGCGTCTTTCATTTGTTTCTTAAACTATGTCTTTGCTTTGTATATAATAGATTTTTTGCTGGAGAAGTGGGGATTCTTAGTAGTAAAAATGTCTTGGATGATGTTCAGTTGTACTTAACTGAGATGATTCATTTATTTAATTCGATCATTCATTGATTTACAAAAGTTATCGAACTACTCAGATTTTGGAATTACAGCTATTACATAATTGCTGTAAATTCATTTAAAGACATTTTGGATTATATCCGTGTGACTTATTCCTTACTATTGGCAAGACAGTACAATAGTCACCATCATTCGGAATACCACTGGACCAACAATCTTTCACCATGACATCTAAAGTACAGTACATTATTTCAGATGTTACCGAGGAAAGGTTAGATTCCTTGAAAAAGGATGCGTTACTAGAGCTTGCCAAAGATTATGATCTTTCTTAAGCAAAGTCTTCTTTACCACCGATGCAAGAGATAAAGAATATTTTGATACATTATTTGGTGAAAAAGGGTATTCTTGAAAACAAAATTGATTTGGGTTATATTAGAAAGTCACTATCCGGTTCAGACAGGAATTTAACGGAATTGCAGTTAAAAAACCAGATGAAAGTTTAGCTTAAAAAAAGCTTCAGCTTTAAGAGGAAGTAATGCAGATGCAATATCCGGATGAGAAGGATGCAGGAGAAATGGAAGTGCAAAAAGATGAAAGAAGCGAAAAATCCAGATGGAAAAAGAAGAAAGAGAAATGAAAATGCAAATGCACAGAGAGGGATAAGAGAAAAAAGCAAAACCAAAACGAAGAGAGTGAAATGCAATTTATAGTAACATAATTAGTATTGGCAAATATAGTAAAGTATTCTTCTGTATATACAGATCCGGGTTTTGATGCTACCAAAGATATTAGGTTGGTACTACCTTGTAAAGAAAAAGAGGTAGATAATATTTTGGTCATTTTGAGATAATTAAGTAAAATATTTAATGGCACAGAAAGCATTGGAATTTATCATTACAAAGTTCACTTATTGGCAAAGTTCGTGATGTCTACCCTTCACTCTTGGTAAAACAAAGTGATAATTATAATGTAGGCAAGTAATGTATTTTCAAGGTTTATGAGTTGGTATCTAAAACTTATCCTGAAATGTTTAAAAATTGTAGAAAATAAACTAGTCAAACTCATGAGGCGCTAGCATGTGAAACAAAAACAACTATTTGAAAGATTCTGTACAGCTAAGAATGTTGACAAAGATTGTGATAATCTTAGACAACTGGTATTGACTAAATAGTTCAAGAACTCGGTCGATAGTGATGTTAAGACCTATCTTGATGAGAAGAACGTTGAAACCTTAGACAATGCAGCTGGTACAGCTGATGACTATTTCTTGACTCACGAAATTTCATTAGTCAATAGATCTTCCTTTCAGCAAATTGATTTTGCTAAAAAAAAAAAAAAAAAAAAAAATCAGTCTCCCCCGAGTACTTAAAAAATCTCAAACTCACAAAACTATTAGCAATCATACCTGTGCTAAATTAGATCAGAAATCCTTATCTCTTCCTACACGCACTTATTGTAACAAGAATGGGCACGGTATTTATGATTGCTACAGGTTGAAATTTAGGCAAAACAATAATGACAGAGCTGTTTTAAATGCTCTTGTTTCTAAGAGGTCAAGACCATGGTCATGTATTGAAAGTAATACATTTGTTGGGTCTAGCTAACCCCAGTTTGATTTTAATATGGAAAATCATGAACCATTCATGTCGAGAGGTTCTGTATCACTTGCTGGAGTTTATGCCAAGCTTATCCCTATTAACATATTACGAGACACGGGCGCTTCTCAGAGTCTTTTACTGTCAAGAACTTTGTCTTTTTCTGAGAAGTCTTCTTCTAGTGAACGTATTGTTGTTAAGCGAGTAGAGGACTCACGGAACTAATTCAGTTCCCACAGTAAACCTATGTAAACACTATGATATTAAAAATTCAATAACTTCAAATTTCTGAGTGCTCATAATCAAACCTATATTTATAAGTATAGATGAAACCTGGATGTCACTTTCTGTGTAGAGAAAAGGATATGAGCTGGGGCATTTTCTGGACTTACATGTGTTTCAAACATTTGCTTTCAATTCCGCACCTAAGAGTCAGGTGCTAATTTCAGTAATGAGTGTTCCAAACTCAAGACTGTTAAAGGACTGAAATTCCATCAATAAAACAATGTCTCTATATTTTTCATTTACAACTAGGATAAGCTCTCAAATGATTCTTTTTTCTAAAACATAACTTACATTATTAACCAATCCTGGCCAACCAAACCTATATATACTCTATTTTATATTCACCCGTTTCTAGGCTGGTTCCCATTTTTCCATACAATTAGTACCGTGTATCTTAGAGTGCAGATTTGGTAATGTTCCTCTCCATTGTGTTAATCTGTCATCAGAATTAGTCTCAGGACACGTGACTATAGGAGCAGTGACTTCTTTACCCCTGTAGGTTGTTTACCTAACACTAGGTAATGATTTAGCTGGAGATAAGGTTATGGTTAATCCACTTGTAATTTACAAGCCTTGCTTGGATCAAAAGGCCTATCTTATTGAAAAAGAACTCCCTGATTTATTCCCAGTTTGTAAGTTACTAGAACTATTATAAAGAAAGCTCTTGAGAATGATTTTGATCAGGAATGTATTCCTTTAGCTGATACATGTATTGGTCAGGTTTTTGATGAGGTCACTTTTTCTTCTGATACGGATCAAGCAAGAGGTTTACATCACAAGGATACTCCTTTTAAGACTAGTTTTCTTAATTCTAATCAGGGTGACGAATGAAAATCACTAGTTTTCTCACAGGACCGAGATTTTGGTATCTCATGTTTGTTTCACAGAGCTATTAGCGAAACTGAAGCAACACAAGCAATTGGATGCCACCTGAGGTACTTGCTGGTGATGAGTCGTCAGTAAGCTATCAAACTGTTGCTCCTAAGTCATATCGACAGGACATTCTTTGTCTATCCCATGAAACTCAATTGGCTGGACATTTAGGAGCCAATAACATTCAGCACAAGACCTAAAATAATTTTTATTGGCCGAAAATTAAAAGTTATGCTTCTAAATACTGTAGATTTTTCACTCTTGGCACATGGTAGGAAAATCCAATAAGAGGATACCTAAGGCTCATCTGCAACTTATTCCTGCATTTGAGGAACCATTTAGTAGAAAAATGGTAGATTGTGTCTGCTCATTACCTAAGACCAAATTAGGCAACCAATGATTGTTGACCATAATGTGTACGTCCAAAAGATTTCCAGAGGCTGTTTCTTTAAGGAATAAAAAAACTAAAACATAAGGAAAAGTTTCGGTAAATTTTTTTCACACTTCATGGCCTTCCTAAAATCTGTCCAATCTGATCAAGGGTCAAATTATATGTCTGGAATGTTCCAGCAAGTCTTACATGATTTAGGTATCGCACAATTTAAATCTTCTGCCTATCAGCCTGAGAGTCAAGAAAGATTGGAAAGATTTCATCAAACTTTGAAGAGTATGATTAGGTCATGTTGCTTCAATAAAGGAAAAGATTGGGACGATGTTGTTGATGTACTTGTTTGCTGTAATGGAATCAGTTAAAGATCATATTCAGATTAAGTATTGTGGTCCTTATAAAGTTAGAAAGAAAGCAAGTCTCTTAAATTACAATATTGTCATTCATGGTATGGTATACAAAATAAAAACAAATTTTTCATGTTAATTATTAAGGAAGCATAGAAATAGGCCTAAAAATTATTCAATCAGTTGAGATCTATATGCTCCCACGAAGTGAGGATTTTGAATAAAAACATGAAATCAGACGGTATTGATTTTGGGGTAACCAATCTTTGAAATTCGAAAATATCGGACAATCTTGACACGAAATCTTTTTAGCTCTATGTGTTCCCACACAGTGAGGATTTTGAATGAAAACATTAAATCGGACGGTAGTGATTTTGGGATAACCAATCTTTGAAATTCAGAAATATCAGACAATCTTGACACGAAATTTTCGCATGCTGTCACAAGGGAAGAGTGCATTAAAACAGCTACTAAGTGAATATGGTCACTTCTATCCATATGTTCCAACATCTAGCATGACACTGAAGTGTAGATCCTACACCTGTGAAACAGCAACTTTGCAAGATGAATTCTCTCAAACAAGACTTTTTGAAGAAAGAAATTCAATATTTGCTGGAGAATGGCTTCATCGATACAAGTAAAATTAACTGGAGTTCACCATACATTCTAGAGCCGAA
The DNA here is from genome assembly GCA_016617855.1 of Megalonaias nervosa. Classification (NCBI taxonomy): domain Eukaryota; kingdom Metazoa; phylum Mollusca; class Bivalvia; order Unionida; family Unionidae; genus Megalonaias; species Megalonaias nervosa. The sequence continues at coordinate 26,874 of JAECUM010001090.1, forward strand.
ACCAGATAATCCTTTCGGTATGTGTACTGATTAAAGCAAAGAAAACACAGTGTAACCAAAACAGATTAATTTCTAATACCAAGAATCGAACACTGCATTGACAGAATTGGAAATGGCAAATATATCAAAACGTTTGACCTCTTGAAGGCATCCTTGGAAATTTCACTTAAGGAATGAGCAAAGGAAATTTCAGCATCCGTTACTCCAGATGGACTTTACCAATATACAATGATGTCGTTCGGGATGAAAGCTTCCAATTTTACCTTCCGACGTATGATGCACATGATAGCATCTAGTATAGGTAATTGTGACATTTACATCGATGACGTCATACTCTACAACGACGCCTGGAAAGATCACTTCGAAACAATTCTAAAGTTGTTTGATCTACTCAGCGATGGAAATTTGACAATTAATTTGAGCAAAAGTAACGTTTGACGTGCTTGTATTACATTTTAGGACATGCGGGACACAATCAAGAGAAACCTATAGACGTTAAGGTCAAGGCTATCTTGGAATTCCCAGTACCTATCAGTTAAGAAGCAACTAACGCGACGTTTGGGTATGGCTCGATATTGTCGGATATTTTGCTCTAATTGGTCCATAATTATTGAACTCCTGACTAATTTGTTAAATACGAAAATCACGTTTCATTGGTCTGACAAATGTTAGGAGGCTTTTGATAGGTTAAGATTTCAATCAATCATTTAAAATGTATGTTGATGCAAGTGATATAGAAGTTCGCTGAGTATTGACACAGGAAAACAACAATGCAACAATGGTGTGGATTATCCAGTGTACTATTTTTCTAAAACTTTGTATAAGCACCAGAGAAATTATTCCACAATTGAGAAGGATTGTTTGGCTGTAATATTGGCCTATCAACACTTTGTAGCGTATGTTCGTTCAACTCCTTCTCCAATTGTTGAAGTAGTGGTTACAACCACCTTGCTTCCATCAAGAAAATGAAATACACGAATTAGAGATTGGTAAGAGAGGGTTTGCTTTGCGTGCATACAACATTAATGTTAGGTATATTAAGTGAAAAGAAAAATTTAAGCGCAGAAGCATTTTCGTGTCTTTAGAAGTACTACATGGCATTATTCTGTGTATGTGTTGTATCTTACATGAGATATATCCTTATGAAATATTAATTATATGTACGTTTGACTAATATGTAAAAATGTTTTACTGCTTATATCTTTCTCCTTTTTGATGAGAGGAGTTCTTGTTTATACCTATATTATGTGTATCATTTTCATTATTATAATTTGTAAGGATAATTTAGTTATCACTTTTAATGCTAATATTCTTTATGATTATGTTGATACTATTAGATATCGTCATTTTTGTAAAAATAGTGCGAAAAATCCATCACGCGATCCGGCAAGTACATGATTTCATGAAATGCCAGGCTGACTTAATTTCATTTTGGTTAACATCTGATCTCTTTTAAAAGTACTGAATGTCTTATTGTATCAAGGAAAAACAGTAAAAACACGTGAACCGATGATTACGTTTTATTGAACCAATTGCAACATTGCAAAACGCGCTGTTGTGCAGCCTAAACCTTTCTGGCAAGCATGTTGCTGTGAACTAGAAATATTAGAATTAATATCATTGTGTCTAGTGATGAGTACTTTTCTCGAACGTTCTGTAGATACCAGGCATTAATGTAACAGGCCTGTAAATTTCGAGGGGGATCTTGGATTTTCTGTTACCTTTGTACAATGGTATTACTAACTCTCTTTGCAATCTACAGTTATGTAAGATTGACCAATCATTTGATGAAAGTTTTATATGAGGTAATCACTGAGCTTATTAATGATTTGTTTTATTTCACTTACACTGATACTGTTCTGTATGACCTCAGTATGGCTCGTACCATCTTTTAAAGCTTTACTCAATCCCCACTCTATAAATGCATACAAGTTTTCGTCAAAACTCTGGCAAACATTTGATGTAAATGTCCTCAAAATATCTGGGAAAGCCGTTTCAAATGGCAGCGACATTACGCACACAAACCCCATCCATCGGTAGTTCCTAACAACAAGTTTTACTTCTCTTAACATTGAATCAATTTCTCAAACGTTTTGCTGATAGCAGGCAGTAAAATAAGAGCCATGTAAATTTCGATGGAGCTCTTTGATTTTCTGTTACTTTTATACAATGGTATTGCTAACAAAATTGCAGTCTATAGGTATGTACGATGGATCAATCATCTGAGTAAATTAAGGTGTCAGACATTCTATGAGGTAATCACTGAAACAGATCCAATGTTCACTCCAAACTCGATCATGGCAAGGTGCTTCGGATTTCTTTAGACCGTCAATGATTTCTTTTACTTCACTTACACTGATACAAAAACTAAAGTTGGGCGTATGAATGTCCCCGTAATATTTTTCATAGCCATTTGCAATGGAACGTCATTACGCACACATACTCTATCAAACGATATTTCCGGACAAAAATTTGTATTTGTACGTCTCTTAATATTAATGACTCTCTAGAAATATCTTACACCCGATTGCTGTGCCTTTTCAATTTCTTCATATACTCATATATTTTTCCATAGCCAGTTGTTGCATGTTTCAAAAACCTCTCATGTTAACATTTTATTCTCTGTAAGAATTATGTTCACTATTCTTTGGTCTTCCCTTCTTTATCAATATATACCTAGTTTCTCTTTGAAGCCTATGTGCTTTTTGAAATTCATCTGACAAATATGGTTTGGCGTGACATTTGAATTCGGACCTTCGCAGCGTGATGTCGGGTGACTGCTATATTGCAATAATAATGCACCCATAGTATCAATCAACATTGTTCGAAATAGTGTCTATGCTTTTGGCGATGGTCCAGTTCATTTTGATATGTTTTCAAGGTATCAGCATCCTTTTTATTACAATTTATGGTATTTCTCCTCAAAGACTATCTGAAGTTTCTCCAACTGTAAATGTGCGAAGGGAAATAAGTATACAGAGGTGGTCAGATATCGCGCGCTCTTCGTGATCTGAAACAATGTGCACGCTCCGTATGCTACCTATGCATTGATCTGAAAGTACAAAATGGTTAATTCTCGTTTTCGCTGGTATGAATGTACAACGGGATCCAGTGCATATTGTTAAATCATCAGCACTCACTAGAGTACTTGATCTTATATATTTCATTATATATTGGCTTGAACGTCACGAAGAAATAAAATTAGACATATGTCGAACACAGACCCTGGGTTGTGACCCAGTGGTTGGGAACTTGACCCTGGCTTATAACATTGAAATTGTTAAGATCTCTAGCCTAGAGCTAACTATGCATTTAATGGACACGCACATACTATCTATCTATCGATCGTGCTCTACTAAATAAAACTGACCTACACCAGATTACATGTGCGACCTCTATCAATTTCTCGATATGCATGTCTCTGGGTAGATTATCTAATTCCTGATCAAAATATCTTCTAATATAGCCCTGACTGAGAACCTGAGATATGTCATGTTGGTATGCTTGGCTTGACAGGAATCTTTGGCACCTCTGTCATGACATGTGTGACAGATATTTAGCGTACTAGTGTATTGAGGTCTGCTCCGTCAGGATCCTCAGCTATAGAATTTTTTTCATAATATCAATAAACTCAAACCACAATTACTATGTATATGACTATCGCTTGTGTTCACTTTTCCCAATTCAGTCCACGATTTCAGCGAACTAGGTTTTCTTTGGAAGACATTCCATAGAAAACTGGGGCTCTTAGTTTTTTTAGATTTGTGAAAGGTTTTGTATGCTGTACTTAACTAAAATACTGTAATTTCAGAACCGTGTTAATTTTAAGGACTATGTAGCTTCTTGCTCAACGTCTCCCGGAAGATATTAATCCATGTGAAAATAACAGTGGACGATAATTAATTGCATTGTTAAAGAACAATGAATATAATATGTATATTAAAAATTTTACATTAATTTTGGAAATTTCTGTGCCTATAAAATCGCAAACTACCATCCGTTCACTCGTATCGTCTAATGGATACGTTGTTTGCATACAATCTGTAATTCCTGCGTGCAAATAACCTGAAATGAGCATCAAAATGACGGTGTGTAGAGGAGTACCTTCCAAGATTTATAACCCAGGCAAAGAATATATCTGGGTTATTGTCCATTGTGATAAACAAATGTACAAACTAACATGCATTGGAAATAACTAAGTCCTGGAGTGCAAAATAAGCGTCTAATATCACTGGCCACAATGAAGCCCTGCCAATTGCATCACGTGTCAAACATGTGATTAGAGGATAATAAATATAATTATATGTGCAAGATTCACCATTAATTTGCGACAGAAAAAACAGTTTTGTAAACAACAAATAATTTTTTTAACTATTTTGACATGAATAATGACAACACGCTGCTAATATCATGCAATTCGAAACAAGATTCCACCGGAATTTCCTTTAATTCCTTGCTGACGGAAATTGTATACGTACCGGTACAGTGAAAAAGTACCGTGGTACGTACTACTGGAAAATATACCTCGGTAAATCGGGATACAGGTAACATCGCGCACTTCTAATACGTACCACATTTGTTCCTTTTATGAACGAAATAACAGAAATTAAAATCATTCTGCAACGTGGACGGTGTGAATTTCTCTACTCCGGCAGTTGTTGATAATGTTGTCATGTGGAAGCAAGTAGAGTTGACGTTAGCGATGGTACATCAAAACTATGTTAGTTCCCGTACGACGTTGTGTAATGAAATCTTTTTCATATTCGATAACAATTTCTCTATTTTGATTCTGAAAAATGGCCCTTTTCCAAAGAGTCCATGTTCAGGTCAATTCAACTCAGTAATTTCAAATTATGGCCTTAAAAGTCCACAAACATCTATTTCAAAAGAGAATACTACAACAATAAGTTATAAAACATTCAATATTTAAGATAATATGTACTACATCAAATTATTTGGATACTGCTGAAATGAAAACAAAAACAATCCCTAGACAATCATAAATGTAACCAATATTACTTTACAAATGTACTTAAAACGAATTCATACAGCGATTTTGCTAACAGACATTGTATCGCAACAAAACTTCTGACTGACAATGAGCACCATTTTTCTTCATAATTATTTTTTTAGGACAGGTTAATTTTTGCATTCGTTGGTATAACCTAACTGCCCCGTATCGCAGAAAATTAGTTTAATTCAAAATTGCAAGGTTTAATATAATTGCAATAAGATTTTTTTTTCTTTGCTTTTTTTGTGACCCAGCACTCGTGAGAGAGGAAAATCTAACCAGTGAACTATATATATATATATATATATATATATATATATATATATATATATATATATATATATATATATATATATACATCGTATTTATTCTAAGAGACGCTATGGGTGCGGTGCAATTTAAAAAGAAAGGGTGGGGGCACGCGTTGAATACATTAGATAACAGTCTATGTGCTGCTTTAATTATTTATATACGGACCTATAAGCCTCGACAAGGTAGTAATTTCTTTTTTGTGGAAAAAGGGAGGAGTTTATTAGAATGGGGCTTCTATTAGAATAACTAAGATATATATATATATATATATATATATATATATATATATATATATATATATATATATATATATATATATATGAAAGTCATGTCAAGGTAAAAACAGTAACATATTATGATGAACCATTTACGTTAGAGGAAACTATATTTATCAGTGAAGTCAATATTCATACGACGTTTAACAATAAAAGTCATGGGATTAGGATACAAACTCATCTGACCCCTCGGAAACACGGGGAATGCTCAGTGTACGAGGAAAATTCGTATACTTTTGTAGAAGGGTGTGCCATCCAGACCCCAATAAAGGTATCCATTTATGTACTACAGTAATTTTAGATTCCTATATATCTAATCATGTACCAGTCATTTCCTGCTTGTATATAATGGTACTCGACGAGTCAATGTCAAGGAACTGAAGGCACGTGTACAACCTTTCAATCATTGTCCTCGGTGTTTAATTAGCAAGTAGGAGTGGTAACACGAGACGATGATTTATGGTCCATTACATCTTAGATAACGACCCGATTAAGCTTGGAGAAAATGATACCTGTTAACGTGTCACCGGGCTTAATAGCTATGCATTAAATACAACTGGGTGTATATCCGGAGGAATGGAGGATCGCATTCCAGTAATTTGATGACCTTTTTGTGTTTACACAGGCGCAAAATGGATGCAATAACGGAAGTTTAAAAAGAAAGCGGAATTTGTATGTTATGTGGTAAATTCGTTTTATTTGCATGAGTCTTTGCAGCCCAGTTGTTAGATTGTCGGACTTGTAATCCAAAGGTCCAGTTATCCTTGGGTTGACTGCCTTAGTATGTCCTTGGTAATTAGCTTCTGTTTCCTCGGCAAGATATAGCCATTAATGTGTTGAAAGTGCCGTTAAAAACCAACAAAACAAAAACAACAAATTGTACTGTTTGCCCTGCCCAGTCTGGAATGCTTTCTGCCCAATAAATACAAGAAATCCCATTGAACGTTATGTTGTGCTATAGTTGATTGACAGATGTCACCTTTAGCAGGGGCCAGTTGGCAGATATTTTAATCCCAATCCAGTTTCAAAATACAAATTTATATGACATCATATGACTTGGCAAATTTCAAAGAGATTATAATATAAACATACAGGTGATTTGTTTTAAATTATTTATTTTGATGTGTAGAATGGGTCCATCGTGTGTTTGTGTGTATGTGTGTGTTATGACACAATTATATTTATTTCTAAGTGAATCTTTGAAGGAATGAATTATGTCATATGTATTAGATAAGAACAACAATTTATATTGAATTAAGGTAAATGACAATTGGTGCAGATCGTGCAAGTTAATAGACTGGTTACAAAGGCTTATTATTGTTGTCAATATCTAGTTTATGTTATTTTAATTTCTTGCCTCAAAGCATTTACAGGTTATGGTCAGGGTTAGGTTTTCCATAGGAGGTTTACTGTACAGCTAGATGGCTAACATTATGTCCTGGACACCCTTAAATTGCAGGAACGTCCGTGGGTTTCGTCCCTTTGTACACAACGGCATTCCTTACTCAACATTCCTCGCCTACTTGTTTACGCCCGACTGCTCCCCACTCCCCCAAAACGATATTCAGTTTTGATTTATGATGTAAGTAAAATAAGTCTGAAAGTGTAACGTTTTTGTTGAAAGGTAGAAAAATATTCAAAGCAGGGCTCGCAGATTGTGAATGATCTGATCATGTTTTACATTACAAAATTATCTTTCTTCGTTGGAATAACTTTTTTCCTAATTTAACCTGTTTTTCTGCAGTGTGAATAAATGTATGGTCAGTGAGAGCATCAAGACGCAGACTGGCATATTTGACTCCGAACATGTCCTTCCTTTTGAAAATGTCCTTCCTGCGCTCCTATTACAAGGTTCTCTTGTTTCTGGAATATGACAGAACACACACACACGCACACACACACACACACACACACACACACACACAGGGCAGTCGCACGTTTGCGCTGGACGAAACGACGACGCCCTGGGCGAACGTTGATCTCTACGCGCCCTTCTATCCGAAAAAATAACGCATATTCCACAAAATGGCTAACAAGAATACCCAAACAATTCCGTTGTCAAAAAAATTAGAAATGCGAAAGTTAGATTTAAAAATAACTTCAGTAATTTTTTAGTAGTAAATTTTTATAGAATGTCAACCAAGTAGTTAAATCACATACTCTAGAAAAGACACTTTTCAAAAATGTTCGACAAAGCATTTTATATCTTCTTCATATAATATCCTTTCAATGTAATTGTCGCCCGAGTGATCTGGGTCATGACACTCTTTTCCAACGTTTGTCCTCATGCTGCGATTATTTCCTTTCTTCGTGCTGTCCTCAGCCTAAATTCTGAAGATATATAGTTCTATAGTCGTCTTGTTTATGATCAAATCAATTTATATCTATATCCCTAGCTACTCTCTCCTTCACACTTCATCATAAAGATATTTGTCACTAACGTAACTTACACACAGCTAAAATTGACATTCTTCATAGAGTGAAACAATTATCACAGAATAAGCAAAGAAAATTTGCAAGTATTTGTAATATCCACGGAAGGAAAAAGCTTGTAATCTGGAGAAATGTCACTGTCATTTGAATTACATCTTCTATTTATTTCATGTTGTTCATCAACTTGAAAAAGTTCTTTTCAAAATCTGTAGTTGCTGCTGTTCTTTTATCTGTATTTAGGTCGATATAGCTCTTCATCCATGGCGATTGATTAAACTTTAGTACACGATGTACTTTACGCAATACAAGGCCAGCATCGACGGCTTGTTTCAGGTCTGTGTAATGCATTTTGTATCGTCGTTTCTTGAGAAGACTAGGGACCAATTTTCTAACACCTAATGTTTTGCTATCATTGGCCATCGACCGCTGTTTCTCAGATAGTAAATCATAATTGATATTTATCGACTCTGCACAAATCGGATAATCGTTATGTAGCTCATGCAGCTCAACAGGATAGTCAAGATCGACTTCAACAAAATAGCTGTGATCCGCCTCTGAAAGTACTTCTGATAAATCTTTTGTTCCAGCGATTGATGTTTCATCGAAAAACTGTTCAGGAGTTATCCTTGTGAATCCACCAACCGGCATATATTGGAACAGCGCGTAGTTGTAAAGATTGTTTGTGTCAAAATAAATAACGAAAACCGATGGAAGATCTTTATCATAATCCAACAAGTACTTGTTATTCGCGCGGGAGTACTTTTTCGTGATAACGCTGATGCCACCACGGATTCCACGTTCGATAAAGTTGAACATATCAGGATCTATGAGCAACTCTAATTTTACTTTACTGTGTTTGAGTAACGCGTCTCACGATAATCCTGGTGCTGAGTAATACCATGCGGGGTCTAACACGTAGTTGCTAATACTAATTTTATGAAACTCCTCAAAAACATCAGCGAGTAGCAATACATCTGTAGCCAGACACAAATCGTGATAATCATCGAATGTTTTACAGTCGTACGCGTTCCAGATCGATTTTGCTTAATTGTAATCATCATCGGATACACCTGATAAATTTAACGCAGAATAGAACTTATCCTTGTCTGATAGCGCTGTCTCATCAAATTTACTCCAATCACTCAGGTGTTCGTACGGAAAGATGCCTTTGCGTGTAAGCAAGCTTGCTTGGTCACCAAATTGATCGGAGAGATTATCAAATTTTTACAACCACTAACTAGCTCGTCTAACGGCGCTGCCATAAACTGAAGACTGTCGATGAATCTGAGCTTGCCGAGTGTCACAGACATATACTTCTCAAAATTATTTGCAATACACCTGATATTGTCAGCGTTGTTAAGTTTAAGACGATCACGCACCTCTTTACCGCCGAAAGCCTCGGTGATGATATGAGCATCATATCCACGGAAATTGTGAAACACAACTGGAACAAAATCCGGAGGTATATACTTAAGGTTGCATCGGTCGTGCGCTGGCCCGCGACATTTACCTGTGACATGGCAATGGTCTTTTACACGATCAGATCCGAGGATACTGTTGCAGATATGACAGTTTCTTGCAGTCTCGAACTCTATCTGCTGTTTAACCGTTAAAGGTTTCATTGGTACATTTTTGTTGAGAATTCAGAAAATTTCATCAACTTCACTAACTGCTTGAGCAACCGTACTGCGGGATCTGGACCGCGATAGATCTTAACCGGTTTCGATAAGCGCGGATCAACACTACAAACGACTTTATATCCAACACCACAAGGAATATGATTATGAACTTGATTGGTGCTTGATTTGCTGGGATCAACTTCTTTTGCCGCTACAGGCTCGAGGATACATTCAAAATCTCCATATATCGTGAAAGGTAACTGCATCGAACGAAGAAAGTGTTCGAACTGTAGCATTTTTTCATTCTCGCCAGGCATTTTCTGATCTACATCCGTGGAGACACTTGAAACAGAAATATTTCTTTTCGTTGTGCTTGTTAGACTGTGTCCGCAATAATCCAATGAATTTTTTAATCGAGATATAATGTCCGTGATACAACAACAGATTTATCTTTTCTGATTTGCTCGATTGAGTACCCACAATGGATGATAGTTACTAATCTATCATCCTCCACCGCGTATACGCTAACCCCTCCGGGTAACAGGTCAATATTTTGCATTTCGAACTTATCTATTTGCGCATCAGAGACTGGAAATTTTATTCCTGTGAAATCCAACGCGCCGATGTGTTTAATATAGTTGCTAACGCGATCGGCATTATCAGACACTGGAAACAACGCTGATAAAATCGCTCACTGAAAACATTTATCATAGTTTTTTACATTGATGCAGCACTTCTTGGTTTTGATCTTCGCTGGAAGTTCAACAAATGAAATATCATCTGATCCAGCTCCATGCAACGGATTATACCTCTGTTGCAGGTAAAACTTTCTTGACGAGCGACCCCAGATAAGGATCGGCTTGCTTTTCAACGGAATCAATCTCATACGTCACTGGGGGCTTAACGAAATGAACATGATACTAAATAATAATCTTTTTTCCTGAAGTGCCCAGATCGGAATTTAAAGTTGCTGTATCTAACATCACCTTAAGATCCTTTGTTGTCAGATTTTCGAGTATTTCATGATCGCCAAATCTCCACGTAGTGTCGAAACCAGCAAATGCGCTTTCGGTATTTTTATGTTTGTTAGTCGACCGCGCCTGCTAAACCTTTCTATATTACCTTCGATGTTTTTGATATTTTCAACACGCTCAGCTCGATCAAGCTTTGCAACATCGCTTGCCAACTTTTTCAGTTCAATGTTCATCCACGGATACATAACTCGCATAATCGGTAAGTTTGTAATATTTTTCCATTAGTTGAGGAGCAATTTCATGATGTGCAACTACAGCTATACTTGCCAAATTTTAATAACGCAATTGCAGAAATTTCTTTATCAGATCGTTTGGCATCAGAGCAAGCTTCTTTTTTATACGAGCGAGTATAGTTTCAATATCACCATTGGGGGATTCTCTGATTTCTTCAGCGAGCTGTTGTACATCAACAAGCAAATCTTTTCGTTGAAATCCAGTAACTAAATTTTTCCGGTATATAGATGAGTGAACCATCGTTTTTCAGGCATTTTATTATATAATATTACATAAAATTTTGTAATCAATTATATATTCAGACAAAAATAGTATGAGATTGATTCCGTTGAAGAAAACGCCGATCCTTCTCTGCGGTCGCTCGTCAAGAAATTTTTACCTGCAACAGATACGCGCGCACACAAACACACAAACACACACAAACACACACACAAACGTACGCTTGTGCAGGGACAAGGGATTTTTGTTAAGATAAAAAACACACACCAACGTACGCGCGCACACAAACACACATACACACAAACGTATGCGGGCACACAAACACACACACACACACATACACACAAAAAAATCATAGTATTGGCAACTTGATCAGCCTCTCTTTTTTCTAGAGATCTGGTTAGGCCTGAGAAGGGCTGTTTTTTTAAACTCCAGATGCACCTGTTTAATGCTGACATCTCCCACGTCTGGTCCCACACACACATCTCCTACTCCAATCGTTCTCCCAACTGATGTGTGTGGTTGGGAGTGTGGAGGCAGCTTGAGTGGCTTCAGATCCCCAATCTTCAGTTTGTGGGATTCTGAAGTGTCTCTTCCTTACGATCCTTCGTCTGCCTGTGGATGTTGCTGTTGCCTCCTTACTTGTTGGGGACGCTGCGGCTCCCATTCTTGCCGCTGTCTTTCCAACTCCTCCTCCAAGTTTTCTGTATAGGGGACAGCGGCTCTTGGTAGTGGTTGTGGCTGTGGCTGTGGTTGACGTGGTGGTGGTGGTAGTGGCAGTGTCCTCACTGTAGGTTTGACCTCACAGACCTGTCTCATGATAAGGTGAGGTAAGATAGGCCTTTTCTTTTCCTCCTCTTCTTTCTTTTTCTTCTCCTACTCATCTTCAGTTCTGGCTTCTTCCTGGATTGCCTCCATGGCCAGCTCATTTAGGAGTCGCCTGGCATACTCCAGGTGCATTAAGAGCTCCAACAGTTTTGTGATTCTGCTTATCTTCTTCGACGCTAACGAGTGAACGCTGGGGTAGCTAGACTGACGAACGCTCCGATTTATATATCTGAAGCGCGGACGTGAAGGAAAACATCCCCTACACAAAAACTAACAATACCTACTCAACCATTAATAACATGGAACGCACGAACTTAAAAGAAACACTCACGTTCACTTTTTGCCTACAAACACACTTTATTGTCATTCATACATATAAAAAACACACACTATCTTACAAGCCAGAGAAACGAAGTGTTTATAAGTACACTTCTATTTTTGTTAGCCTACAGAAAAACACAAATACAGACAAATTTTGGCAATTTAACTACTATCTCCTTTCTAAATTGTTGCGGTAGCCCTGAAAAGGGCTGTTTTGTTTGGGGTTGTGGCAATCTCTTATCATCTAAGACTGCGTCCCCGTCTGGCTGCAGGCTTTCCGACAGGATAGGATCTGCTTCTGCAGAAGGAGAAGGAAAACTCTTTCGTAACCACTCGACAGTCCACAAAGACTCTGTATGGCTTCTGCTGTTGTTGCTGCTGCTGCTGCTGCTCTCTCTGCTTCTGAAGTCTATACTTCTCGGTCCACTCTTCTTGCTCCTTCTTGATTTCATCTCTGAAGACATCTTCTATCAGGTCTTGGGTCACTTTCAACATCCTGACAGTCTCTATCTCTTCAGGCTTTTGTATCAGGTTTTTCCTGACACGATGTAAATTCACGTGGGCTTCATTCAGTTTAGCTAAATTAGAAGTCATCTTCATAGGTTGACTAGTCAACAATGGATGGTCAGACTGGAGACCGCATCACCTTATGTGGCTCAAGCGCGGACGCGATAGAAAACATCCCTATGGTTTTTAGGGTAGGAACGCTATAGTTTATCTCATGGTGAGGGATAGATAAAAATCAAAGAGCATGTATAATGATAAAAAAAAATTTAAACAAACCACCAACATTTTTTCAAAAGATAACATTTTTATTTAACCAACAATTAACCAACACATAATATAACAATTCATACAATATCAAATGACACATTTTTGACAAGGTTGACAACGTTGTGAAGTCAAGTTAGACTTCCACTGATGGAGGTCATTTGGCCATTGATGTACGTTTCCTAGCTAAAGACAAGAGATATCCATAATGGTCACAAAACCATCGATCTACTTTTTCATCGTTTCTAGAAGAGTCACGATCAAAATTAGTCACTAAATGTTCTAACGGATATCCAAGACTACGTTGATGAAGAAAATACACACAGTATTGTCCACACACCATGGAATCTCTGCCTTTTAATTTCACATTATTGAATTGTGTCGTCTGGGCATTTCTTCTCATAAAGTCGATGATGTCGCCTTCCAAGGGCGGTAATCCATACGAATTAAAATACTCCACACAGGCATCGTGGGGAAAGTAGACGTCTACCCAGTGGGTTCCTGGGAGATGAATGTCGTCCGTGTTGATGACATAAGCTTGATGGTCTTGAGGTTTGCGATGAGGAAGTTCATCTTTAGCGCACACCACAGGATTCCAAGAAACGGTGTACAAACTGTTCATCAAAAGGTAATAAAGTTCCAAGGTATCCATTTTGTTTTGTTTTTTCTTTTTTTCACAGGTAATGATAAAGTCATCAATTCAATCCTGACTTTTTGTTTGAAACTCTCTGTCAAGTAATCGTCTCTTCGCTTCGTCTCTGTACTCTGGACCAAGAAAGATTTGATGCAATGGATCTTTAGAGCAGTCAATGGAGGGTAGGAATGATCACGCAAGTCTTTATACCGCTCATGCAACACTGCTTCTTCCGAGATGAGACTCCAAGCGTCATTCAGATACTCGTCCAATTGTTCTTCTTGACTCATTATCAGGCATTTATTGTGCTGAATTTGACTGGGATGATCGTTTTGACATCCAAAGCAATCTTTTTTAGTCAACCCTGTAATGGTTTCTGACATGTGTTTGGCAAAACAGGAGACTAAATGTTGTTTTGTTCTGGCCATCTGCACATGACCATCACCTCTTCGTCTTTGTCTTTTTTAGTGGGTGGTTCTGCTTCCACGATATCCTCCCATTCCATTTGTCTATCATTCAAAGAGGGATAAGAGTCTTCCATAGCTCTTATGATCTAGAATCACTTCTCTCAAACTGTTGATTTCTAGAGTGTTGTCGAATTCGGCATACCAGATCACGTTCTCTGTTTCGGTTAGAGCTTCTGCAAACTGAAGTTCCACACGCAGTTGACCAGATTTTATGGGTGGAAATGTCCCTCGTCGCTGCCTTGGTCTGGAGTAAAATCAATGTCCCACAAAGTGTAGCCTCCTGCATAATTGTCGTACGATATGCCGTGGCTGGTGTTGGTCCCTAACTGTCCCGTGGCTTCGTACAGGAACAAGTACGATCTCAAGTAATTCATCTCGGTAAACTTAGGTTCGAAGTGTCTGGTACACAAGATCTTGCCATCGCGACTGACTTCGATCTTGGACACTCTGTAGTGCTTAAACTGGAAAGGATTGGCAGTGACAGTTCCGTTGAGGGCTTCTTTGCTGACGATACCAATGATTAAACGTTTGGGTAACTGTCCTTGGAACAGATGATCTTCGATCTTGGATCGGAGTCCAGCAGCAATGGGACATGTTGCATGAGTGGTATAAAGGCTTGCATGATCATTCCTGCCCTCCATTGACTACTCTAGAGATCTATCGCATCGAAGCTCTCTTAGCCCAGAGTGCGGAGACGAAACGAAGAAACGGTTACTTGACAGAGATTTTCAAACAAAAAGTCAGAATTGAATTGATGACTTATCATTACCTGTGAAGAAACAACAAAACAAAAAATGGATACCTGGGAACTTTACTATGTTTTGAAATACACTGCTTCTTGGAATCCTGTCGTGTGTGCTAAAGATGAACTACCTCATCGCAAACCTCAAGACCATCAAGCTTATGTCATCAACACGGACGACATTCATCTCCCAGGAACCCACTGTTAACCGTCTACTTCCCTAAGGAGGATTGTGTGTTGTATTTTGATTCGTATGTATTACCCCCTTTGGAAGACGACATCATTGACTTCATGAGAAGAAATGCCCAGATGACACGATTCAATAATGTGAAATTACAAGGCACAGATTCCATTATGTGTGGACAATATTGTGTATATTTTCTTCATCAACGCAGTCTTGGATATCCGTTAGAACATTTAGTGACTTATTTTGATCGTAACTCTTCTAGAAATGATGAGAAAGTAGATAGATGGTTTTGTGACCATTATGGCTATCTTTTGTCTTTAGCTAGGAAACGTTGTACATCAATGGCCTCTTGACTTCCATAAGTGGAAATCTAACTTAACTTCACAACGTTGTCAACCTTGTCAAAAAAAGTTTGTTTAATATTATTGTTAATTGTTAATGGTTAATTGTTTATTGAATAAAAATGTTGTGTTTTGAAAAAATGTGTCTGTCGTTTGTTTTCAAAATATGCTCTTTGACTTCTCTCTATCCCTCACCATGACATTAGCTATCATAGCGTTCCCACACTAAAACCGAGTAGGGATGTTTTCTATCGCGTCCGCGTTTGAACCATATAAAGCGGGTCGGTCTCCAGTCTGGCCATCCACTGTTGACTCGTCAACCTACGAAGATGCCTTCCAGACTAGCCTAGCTGAACGATACTTACGTGAATTTACATCGTGTCAGGTTAAACCTGATATCGAAGCCTGAAGAGATAGAGAATGTCAGGATGTTAGCAATAGCCCTAGACCTGACTGAAGAGGTCTTCAGAGAGGAAATCAAGAAAGTACAAGATGAACTGACAGAGAAGTACAGACTTCAGAAGGAGAGAGAACAGCAACAACAGCAGCAACAGCAGCAGCAAGAACCAGACAGAGGTTTTGTCGACTGTCGTGTGGACACCAAAGAGTTCTCCTTCTCTTTCCGCAGAAGCAGGCCGTATCGTGTAGGAAAGCCTGCCGTCAGACGGGGACGCAATCTTAGACAGTTAAAAAAAGATTGCCATCATTTCCCGTCAACAAAAACAGCTCTTTTCAAGGCTACCCCAATACTCTCGAAAAGACATACTATTTCAGTTGCCAAAACATTTGTGTGTTTGTATCTTTAAAAAAAAATAGAAGTGTGTCTATAAGCACTTCGTTTCTTTTGTCAGTACAAATTCACACTTCGTTTTCTCTGTCTTGTCCGATTGTGTGTGTGTGTCTGTGTTTGTAAGTAAAAGAAAGTCAACGTGAGTGTTTCTTTTAGGTCCGCGCGTTCTATGTTTTTTGGGTTATGGTAAGTTTTGATGTCAGGAGGTGTTTTCCTTCACGTCCGTGCTCCAGGGATATAAAGCGGCGCGATTGTCAGTCTGGCTACTCATCGTTGACGTATCAACTGCAACGACATGAGCAGACTAACGAAACTACTAGAATTCCAGATGCACCTGGAATATGCCAGGCGCCTCCTGGACGAGCTAACCATGGAGGCCATTGAAGAAGCAAACAGGTTGAAAGAAGAGGAGGAAAGAAAGAAGAAAGAAGAGGAAAAGGAAAAGAAAAGAGGAATCCTGCCTCACCTCATAATGAGACCTGTGTGAGGTGAAAGCTGAGGTGAGGACACCTCCACAGACACTACCACCACAACGACAGCCACAACCACAACCACAAACACTACCACCAGTACCAAGAGCCGCTGCCCCTCAGATGGAAAACTGGGAGGAGGTTATGGAGGAATTGGAGAGACAACGGCAAGAATGGGAGCCGCAGCAACATCATCCACGGCTACAAAACAGAAGAAGACAGAGGGTAGTCTTCAGAATCCCAGAAACTGAAGATTGGGGATCTGAAGCCAGTCAACCTCTCTCTGAGCTCTCAAGAACAAACATCAATTGGGAGCAGGACTGGAGTCATCGTTGTGTGTGTGGTGCCCGCCTGGGAGATGACACTATTAGCCATGTGTATTTGGAGTTCCAAAAGAAACAAACAGCCCCTTCTCAGGGCTAATCAAATCTCTAGAAAACAGAGACTATTCAAGTTGCCAATTTGTGTGAATATGGAGTAGTGTGACTATAAAAACTCACTCCTTTACTGATGTATGAGTGTGTGTGTGTGTGTGTGTGTGTGTGTGTGTGTGTGTGTGTGTGTGTGTTTTGCGTTCACGTACGTTTATGTGGATAGTAGATATGGTATGTCTTTCTTCTCTTCCCGTTGTGTGGATAGTATAGTGTTGTTATATGCGTTCGCGTCCGTTTGTGTGGATAGTAGATATGGTATGTTTTATGAGTTGGCGTTCGTTTGTGTGGAGAGTATAGTGTGTGTATTTTATGCATCCGTGATCGTTTGTGTGGATAGTAAGTATGGTATGTTTTATGCATTCGTGTCCGTTTGTGTGGATAGTAGATATGGTATGTTTTTTCTTCTCTTCCCGTTTGTATGGATAGTATAGTGTGTGTGTTTTATGCATTCGCGTCCGTTTGTGTGGATAGTAAGTATGGTGTGTTTTATGCATTCGCGTTCGTTTGTGTTTTTTTTTTCTCTTCCCGTTTGTGTGGATAGTATAATGTGTGTGTGTTTTTCTTCTTGTGCATAGTAAATAATATGTGAAGTGAGTGTAAGGGATGTTTTCCTTCATGTCCGTGCTTCAAATATATAAGATGGAGTGGTAGTCAGTCTGGCTACCCAGGGTTGACTAGAACAACACAAGATGAATGTGTTTAACGAATTAAGACATAGTTGGTTCTGGATGGTGGATGGAGCCTATGTGGTGGAAAGACTTCAACAGGAATGGAGCTATCCAGTCATTAAAGACTTTGTGACCAGTCAAGTCACTAGCCTCAAAGTAGCCAGGGATCTGGTGCAAGTTATGATAGAAGAGGAGGTGGAGAAGTTAAAAGGCTTCATCCATCCTAAATATATGAGAGTGGGCACCTTGAAGCAAGCCCTTGATAATGTCATACAAGCGATGTGTTTTTTAGAAGAGACATTTAATTGGACAGAGTGGTCATTTGTCAAACGTGGCTTAGACCAGTTAAAGAAAGCGGAAGACAAGATGAAAAGGATATTGAAAGAAGTGAAGAAGATTAAAGAGACCTGGGCAAAAGAAAGAAAGGACAAAGAAAATATAAAGAGAAAAGAAGAGTTTGAGAGACTGAACAATAACTGGATAAAGGTACAGGAAAAGTTTAGAGCTATAGGACATCCTGACTGGATGCCAAAGAAGGAAAAGAAGAAGAAGAACGGAATTATAGAGAAAGTGAGAACATAGCGGAAGAAGTGGAGACAATAGGAGAATAACCCAAAGACCCTTTTCAGGGCCACTTCATATGCCTCGAAAAGATATTTATTCTTTCTTGCCTAAAACATTTTTTGTAATGTTGTATATATCTCTGTCTCTCTATTGTATTTGTCCCTACCTAGAGTAGCTGCGCGTATTCAGGTCAGCCACTTGCCACATTGTTGCAAGTGTCCTGTACCGTGACGTCATCCCACCTGTTCCATTCCTATTGACCTTATACAGTCCCAATCCATTATCTCATATACATATATATATATATATATATATATGTAACATATATATTCCCTGTGTTAATTTCCATTGACCCTATACAGTCCCACAATGTTAAATTTCCCATTGACCCCATAGGGCAAACACCCACTTTTAACATTGAAGTCATATAGACCCTATATCGTCCCACTATACTACTTTCGGGTCTGTGAATTTTATTGGATTTATTTTATCGGCAAACCACCGCATCTAATCAAAATCAAGTTCTTCAAATTTGAACAATGCTCCTATATTATCGAGAGAAGGGGAGCACACGACTGGAATGGACTCGTAAATAAGCAATTTTCCACTGCCGGTCCGTGTTTGTACAAATAAATTCTTTTTCTCAAAAACACATGTACTGGCTTCTCTCTGGTCATACTTTCGATGTTAAACTTACAAAGCATCTCTCTGAAGTTAATCGCCTTCATCATTTTCGGCCGATGTACAAAGCACCGCTGTAACACGCTATTGGTTAGTAAGCATTACATACTAAAGGAGGCAACTAAGAAATCCAATAGAAATCGCTAGGACATAGCACTGAAATATCTGATCGGTCCGCCGATGTGTAGATAGGTTTAACATATCGGAACCTTGGCTAGCGAAGATGCCACTTCTGATGTGCAGACTGCTTGTTAACATTTAGACTGATTATTTATTCATACATTAGTTTAAAAAGAAATTATGATGAATTCGATCACTACTGTTTGAACCCGAAGACACCAGTCTGTTGTCTGCAATACAAAGCACTATTAAAGAGTGTAAGTAAGTAGAACTCTAGCGTATCAAGGAAGAGCTAAGACTTTTTCGATATCATTTTAATAATTTTCTAACAAATATAGATTAATACATCACAAACAGTATTTTTCTATGCTCTGTGTGTGTGTGTGTGTGTGTGTGTGTGTGTGTGTGTGTGTGTGTGTGTGTTAATAAAGGACAAATGTAGTCAAATGTAGTCTGACTAAAAGCGTAGTGTATATATATAAGCATAGCTATATGAATGTATTCGTAATTATAACACTAAAACCGCTGAATCAGGGACGTATGTATCTGCAATGCCAACTGCCATACCTTTCACGAGATGTTTATTCACTTCTAAACTGACCTGGGCCACAACTCTAGAAGCTTATATTGTACATTATACACTAGGTTACCTCCCTTATACCATAAATTAAACAATATAAGAAATGTTTTGCATGTAAGGGTGCAAGGGACCGTTTTTATGCACAAATTGATGCTGCTTTCACCGGCCTAGTATAAAATATTTTAAAAAATCCAATACACAAGTGAGGTAAAAAGGTCCATATTTTTGGATAGCTATATTAAAACAAACCATAAGAATATTAGTCACTTCATCAGAGAAGTCAATGGCAGATCCCAAACCCAAATTTCAGTTTTGACACCATGTGATGCTCACAGTGCAAACACAAGCCCGTTTCCTAGGTGATAATTCTGCAAAACATTGTGTACTAAACAGGCTGATGCAATTGAAACAAAGTTGTCATCCAAGCCGTTTTTGAGATATTCTACTTGCCCTGAACCCACGTGTTTAATGCTGGGGGTTGGGGTGGGGGGCTAGCTCTTCTTCCTAGCCGACTATTGGTATTTCACTATCTACATACTGCAGAGTAACTATAGGAGGTGTACACGCCTGACATCAATTTCAAGAACAAAGCAAGCCCAAGACACCTAGTTCACATATATATCCTATTCTTAGTTAGTAAACAATAATAGCTGAATAAGTCACGCCTTAAATTAAGAAATTTGACAAGGGTCAATTTACGAAACTATCCCCTGCCACATAAGCTAATTTGTTCTCCAGAACGTACAATATTTACTTAGCCTTTGTTGTATCAAGTCCAATTCATGATTAATCGGAGAGTTGGTAATAATGGAAAACATGCTTGTTATCTTAAAATATGCACATCAGACGGGGCTGGCTAATAACAAAAAGAAAACAACACGTTTTCCAACAACTGGTTTGATCAAAGCAAGAAATAAAGGACAAAAAAACTAGTATTGTCTTTCAGGACATATACTTTTAATCTCATGTGAAAACATACATTTAGTGCAAGCGAATCACTTTTCATTCTCACATATTTTATGAGTAATCGTGAGTAATCGTGATAGAAATAATTCCCTTCTAATTTCAAACAGGGCAATATATATGTGTGTGTGTGTGTGTGTGTGTGTGTGTGTGTGTGTGCGTGCGTGCATAGTATGTACGCAGTATCAATGATATACCACCAGATGTATAAATTTTTAATTAAAAGAAAACGAGGCTTGCCTTTTAATGAAAAATTTATACAACGAGTGGTATATCATTGATACAGCGTACATACTGTACATATATTTTATTTATACCCCCATACAAATACATATATTTGCCCTTTGAATGGAGTTAAGATTTACTATAGGCACCTGTGTATTGCCCGAGTGAATGAACTCCTCACATCCTCGAGTATTCGAGTATGTCCGCTACAAAATGTAGTTCTATGCCTTTTGTGGCTATTCACAATCACCTTCGTATATTGATACGTTGATTGTTTTGTTTTTTAGTTTCTATTTTTCTTCACATTGATTAAATCAGTATATAATACACACTTTTGATTTTAACATGAAAGATGATTTTAATGATGAAAGTAGAGCATTAAAAGCACTTGGTTAGCTACGCATTTATACACACTTATGATTTTAACATGAAAGATGATTTTAATGATGAAGGTAGAGCATTATAAACACTTGGTTAGCTACGCCATTCACATGAACGCTTAGCAATTCACCTATCGGCGCATGAAATTTAATGTGGAATAGAAACTAAGCGAAATGACGAACCGAGAAGAGGTAATTAAAATATTTTAATATATTTACAGTTGATCTAAGTCATTATTCTGCTTTAGTAACAGTATCACCGACCATAAACTCTCTCTCTCTCTCTCTCTCTCTCTCTCTCTCTCTCTCTCTCTCTCTCTCTCTCTCTCTCTCTCTCATCCTTTGGTAGGTTTGACTTAACTTTTACCATCATCCATAAGACCAGAGACATCGTGGGATGACACAAACAAAAGCCCTGTACACTCGTCATTTCATAGATTTTAGCCCGTATCTTGCTACGATGGTCCAGAGAGAGAGAGAGAGAGAGAGAGAGAGAGAGAGAGAGAGAGAGAGCGGCCTTTGGACATTTTCATATTTAATCGATAATAATCGATTTTTTTAAACATTAGAGTATGTTTAAGAAAAACCAACAAAACATTAAATGCATCACAGTATGTGTACCACGTAACCGAGATATTTACCGTATAAAGTCGACCTGGTTTGCAACTTTGTATTATTAATAAACACTGTAGACAGATCCCAAGGAAAGTGCACGTATATCGTTGCGACGAACCATAATCTTGTAGGTTACTTGGTGTAATTTCTATTTCAAGGTTTTAATCCAGACCAAATTCCTTTTCTCTCTCACTCCCCATTTCTGCGTAGTTTGTCCGTTATGCATGAGGGGGAACAGAAAGCAGAAAGGACTGTGATGAAAATGTGTACATATTAAATTAGCTTAGAAAACGGGATTAATAATAATAATTATCGTTATTTTCATACGTCACTAATGATTAATGTGTGGAAATTGATCATTGATCTAGAATCAACTGCAGACGCTCGCGAAAATGTTTATATATGCATATTATTGCGCCATGGGCGGATCACAATTTGATATACCAATAGTATTGGTATATCAAATTGCTTTATACCAACACTTTAAATGCCATGTTATTTTTAATCTATGTGGTATATATATATATATATATATATATATATATATATATATATATATATATATATATATATATATATGGCATGTACGCTGTATCAATGATATACCAATGAGATGTATAAATTCTATATATATATATATATATATATATATATATATATATATATATATATATATGGTATGTACGCTGTATCAATGATATACCACGAGATGTATAAATTTTTCATTAAAAGAAAACGAGGCTTGCCGAGTTTCCTTTTAATGAAAAATTTATACAACGAGTGGTGTATCATTGATACAGCATACATACTATACATGTATTTTATTTATATCACATACAAATACATATATTTGCCATTTGAACCGAGTTAGATTGACGAGAGGCAACTGTGTATTGACTGGGTGAATGAACTCACATCCCTGCCGAGTGTGTCCGCTACAAAATGTAGTTCTGTCGTTTTGTGCCTATTCACAATCACCTTTTCATATTGATAAGTTGATTGTTTTCATTTTTGAGTTTCTATTGTTATTCACATTGATTAAATCAGTATAAGTTACACTTATGATTTATACATGAAAGATGGTTTTAATGAAGAAAGTAGAGCACTAGACCTACAGACACATTGATTCTTGAATACTGAACGCTCATCAATGCATTGACGTACAGGCGCAAGGAAATTAGCGTGGAATAGAATCTAAGCGCAACGACGAACCAGCAAGAGGTAACTAAAATATTTTAATATATTTAAAGTTGATCCAAGTCATTATTCGGCTTTAATTAACATTACTACCGAACATAAATTTGTTGCTCTCTCTCTCTCTCTCTCTCTCTCTCTCTCTCTCTCTCTCTCTTCCTTTGATCGGTTTGACTTAACATTTACCATCATTCTTCATAGGTCACAGGCACTTGATTCCGGGGTAAACTAATGTGTACACTCACCAATTAACTCAAGGTAACTAACTCTCGCCGGTCACAATCTTACCCTTCGATGACTCCGATCTAATTTTCCGACACTATCTGCGCATTCAGTCACACATAACATATACCACTATAACGAAGACACTCCACACCTTCCATCCATTACCAGTTAAGTAACCTTACTGATTCTGAAGGGCCAATTTTGCGAAAAGTTTATCCGTTGCTTCACGTCTTCCACACTCTTGTAACGTTCCTATGATCAACTTCCGGTCTACTTTGGAGTGAATGCGATTTGATCGTGATTGCTTCAGTGATTGGTTCTTTCATGGAATGAATATTTTCAAACATCACTTTCAATCGCTAAATCTCGGCTTAACCCGGCAAAGATGCAATCGGAATATCCACTGTATTTTCCGTCAAGTCGTTTCGCTGTTTGGATCGTTACATGTGCTCAAGACTGTGTGACATTTGCCTGGAAAATATTTAACAAATATCTTGACATATTAATTACATTGAATTTTTTCTTGGCGCTTTCTGAATAGCTATACAGGTGATCTCTGGTTATGCGTGAGGAAAGATTTTTTTTTAAACTGTATACTTTTTTAATCAATAGTTATGTAATTACCCTAATTTCAACTGACATGTTATCTACCAAATGTTGAAGAATGCTTTGTGAACATTTCTCTTTATGCTAAATTCTATCAATCTTATATAGGATTTACACTGTCAAGTAAACAAAAGGATTTACTTGGTTAGTTCTTGTGTAATTATTTGTCATAATTTACATACGCAAACACAAAATTGAATCTCATATAGGATCTACACTGTCGAGAAAAGAAGAGGATTAACTTTGTTAATTCTTTTGCAATTATTTGTCACTACTTTGCTTACTCCAACACAAAGTTGAATCTCGTATAGGATTTACATTGTCAAGAAAACAAAAGGATTAACTTGGTTAATTCTTGTGCAATGGTTTGTCACTACTTTGCTTACCCAAGCACAAAACTGAATCTCATATAGGATTTACAGTCAAGAAAACTCACTGATTAACTTTCTTAGTTTTTGTGTTGTTATTTGTCACTAATCTGCATACCTAAACACAAAATTGAATCTCGTATAGGATTTACACTGTCAAGTAAACAAAAGGATTAACTTGGTTAATTCTTGTGTAATTATGTGTCACTAGTTTACATATCCATACACAAAATTTTATTCAAAATGTATACATGCTATGACCTGTATAGATAACTGCAATTAACCAACCATGTGAAGTAGGTGATTGGATTTGGTTATGTAACAATTTACTTTTTGTAAATGAAAGCTATTTTATTTTGGTAAACTTCAATTGTTAAAGCACCGTATGTTGTGTTTGAATGTAAAATGAATAAAGCACAATTATTTGCTGTTGAAAAGGCTGTAGAGGGCCACAATATCATTTTGTTAGGCCAAAGTTCACACTAAGGGCACTTGAAAGATTTCTAAATGCTTTTGAAACAACCCCTGGTCCATGTACACGAGGGCAAATGCGCACGTATACGATCCGTCCTAATTTTTTTGTTATGGATAAAACATTTCCGAAGCAATTCATACATAACACACTGAAATGCATAAAATTACAGGCATGGCTCCCTTATAGTCGGTATATGAACTAAACCCTTTTTTCCAACCGAATCAACACAGACATGTGAGTGCATCTATTTTTAGAAGGAGCTGGGTTTTCGTAATCGAACCACACACTTTATACAGCTTCATTACAACAGACCATTAATACGATTGCAAATTTATGGTTTTATTATCTGTCTACGTACTTGTAGTAATATTTGGCATTGGTTAAATAGTATTTGCTTCGTTGCTTTTTTTCCCCGTATTTTCACAAATACGAGTCAAGTCAGACAACAAACTTGAAGTTACAGTGCTTCTCGAGAATTCCACAACACAGCATTGTCGCATATGTTTCTGACCTACAGAATTGCATTTTAAAGCTAAATCTTCAATAACTTAATACCCAGGTTTTTGCTTTTCATGAATTGCATATTTTTCTGACTATATTTGCCCAATGGTTTACGAAAACAGACAATCTAATATACTGGTACTTCACAGACACAGCAATGTCCACCATTATTCCCCCTTTACTGGTTCACTTACAGTTTCAAACTAATTTTATGACAAAATAGTATACAAGAGGTAGTTAAAATATCAGATCACTGATTCTGTCCTTAAAACATGAATTGCTATTTACATACTACCGTTAAAGTTTCAAAACAAGTTTGTTTTTATCATCAAAGGATAACATGCGGAAATCGGGCAGTGATAGTTGCTAACTCACTCTGGAAATGGTTAATGGTCAATCAACTATCAAAATACATGCCTGTGAATGTGCAAGAATTTATTTTTAGGCGACTACGTCGCCCATTTCGCCTGGTAGCGTGACCCCTGCGGAATGTATGTCAGACAATGTGTATTGAAAATGTCAGAACATGCTAGTAACTGCTGCTATTTTTATGGACACTGTCTTATTTTGCGATTTTGCTATTATACAACAACTTTCATGTCTTCTCCAATCAATTGTTTTAACTGTGATAATGTAAAGTTACACACTACTTGGTGGTCAGAATTGGAATTACAGTAGCTTTCTGACGACTGATAAATAACAAAGATAAAAAGCTATACTGTTTCGCCATTACAGTGGTTCGTCAATCATTCAGGTATTGGTACTGCAACCATATTAACGATTTTTATTTATTTTACAGACTGCTTCGTCATACCTATAGAGGTCTGAAAGCATAGTCCTAACTATTACGCCTAACTATTACGACAGTCGGGCACGTAACCAACCAGTCAGGTTCACATTTAGACGCCTGATTCAGTAGCCACAGACACAGCACACTTCATTCTTTTATACTATCATCCCGTTTTTAATTGAAAAGTTATCGTACTCTCACGCGCTGTTACACGAGACAACATGGAAGTGAATAAAACTATTTGTACTTCACTTAAGTACTAGCAACTTTCTCAAGATGACAAGGTACGTGAGGCGTTGTTGATTCAAATCAACATTAAAATAGTTCCTCTGCAACCTCAACTTAGTCCAAATTCTACTACACTTTTCAAAATATCTTCTTTACATAGGATTAAAAATATTATTATTTTGGTGGTAACAATGAATATTTCGAAGAATATTAATCAGACGTCAGGAATGAAACTTCAGTCATAAATCTTTGAATTTCTTTAAGAAAAGGAGTCTTGATTTATTTCTGTGTAAAATGCAAGAAATTCTTCCATTCTGAAGGAACTCTCAACCCTTAATTTGGAAGTTTAAATATATCAAGTTGTTGTCTGTTGGTTAAATGTAACTTGTAAAGCATTGCTTTGTGTTTTCACGCCTGGGATATGGGAGCCAAATGCTTTCCCCCATATGACACCAAAGCTGATGGTTAAAACTGGTTGAGGTAGATATCTAACCTGCGACTCTTGCATTACAAGTCCTAAAATCTACCAACTAAACTACACAGATAAAACTAAAGAAATGTTCTTATCCTTTCTTTATCGTTTCCATGTCTGAAGAAAATATCAAAATTGTCACAGTTATTCTGGGCTAGATAATCAGCTGATAATTTATAATGCAAATTTGTTAACTGTAATAAACCAGGAGAGCTAAATGGTGTGCCAGGAAAAGAAAGTAGATGTAGAAAGTTCCATGGTGTGCCAGGAAAAGGAAGTAGATTTAGAGTTTGATGGTGTGCCAAATAAAAGGAAAGTAAGTCATGATGATACTCATCCCAGAAAATATTCATATAGAATCGAATTTGTAAATGATTTTGTTTAATAGAAAGTCCATATTTGAAACAATACAGCATTATGCTGAATATGAACAATCACCTTACTCAACGCATCAGAGAAAGGCTATTGACAATGGTAGAAAGTGTAGTTTTCGCAGACTGTTTATGTGATTTCAATACAAAAAAGTCAAGGTGTCTTGAGATGTTTTACAATGGCAACTAAAAGATCTATGATCTAGGTATAGAAAATAATCATTTAGAAGAGGCGATTGAAAATATAATCAAATAGTACATTCAAGCTAATTGACAAGTTTGGTTGAATTCGAAGAAAATGGAAGACTACTTTGACAAGGATAATATCCCATACCAAATGAATACAAAGATGAGGAAAATGAACATAGCAAGAGCGATCATTTTTTTGAAATATGGTGATTAAGTTAGGCTAATAATGACCAAGTTCTCTTCCACACACACAGACACACACGACGTGTTTTAAAGACGAGAGCAAAAGCTAGTGGCAACAATCACAGGCACTGGGAAGGCTGCTCCAAGAGGAAGAACAGCAAGAGATAAATAAGAAGAGTTATCTGGCTTTGGATTAGGCTGGAGATGAAAATGGTTACTGCCATGAAGTGTGAAACAGTAAACCGATGATATGCCAGTCAAATCCAAGTTTTGTAATATTTCTTTAGTAACTGATGTGGCATTGGTCAGAAACTGAAATTAATTCTCAATTATGTGGAATTACAATATTAGGCATATGTTAAAACAAACTTTTAAAAGACAAATATAAACATTGAGGAGGATATATATGTAATACACGATTTTAAAAAAATATTAGAAGGTGACTATATTGACACCTTCACTTTCAACTAAAAATGAACAAATATACTCAGACTGATGTCGACACTCCAATTTGTTTCTGAAAATTTCAAGTTTTTCCTCGGACACATTGGTAACAACCCTTCATGGAAAGCTTGTGAATTTTTGTACAGAAATAATTTAATTCCGAAAACAATCTACTGTAGTATAAAGTGAATCGCAGCTGTTTGGCAAATGATCTGTGTAGTTTAAAACAAATGGATAAAATACATTAGAAATGGTGGAGAAAAAAGAAAATTGGTCCTAACTTCATTGATGGATGGGATTTGGAAAATAGACTAATAGATAAATAGACAAGTCAGACCAAAAACGTCAGAGAGCACATCGAGAGTACAAATGCCTGATCTAATATCGATTTATCTGAAGAACACATTGAATAATGTAGGTTTTTAAAATAATCATTATATTTTTAACCAAACTTAGCATGTAGGTATATCTTAATATTGTCCAAGACAATTTCAATGACTTTTATCCTGGATAACTGGTTCAATAAAGGTCAAAGGCCATGACAAGGAAATTTGTAATCTAAGAGACATTTCATAAACATGTTAACTTTACAAGTAAGAAATATTTTTGTTACCAAATTTGTATGTTGTAGTTTCTGATGAATATCAGAGATTGTTTCAATACTCAGCACTAAAGGCACTGAAGAAATTGGTTTATCTTGCAATCCTGAAAATTCTTTTTGGTAGCAGAGCATCAGTCCCTTCAAGGGCCTCTTGGTTACCTCTCTATTTTTTAAAATACACATTTTAATAATAACTTTAACATGCTTACCCATTATTTATCTTTTTGCTATATTATATGTTTATTAGAAGCATTCATCATTAAATATTTCTAGCAATTATTTCATCTTTGCAATTGCAAAATTAATTTTGATCATAACTTTTGTAAACAAATTGTATGCATATTTTCATTCATGAACAAATACATATTTACGGATAATCCACTGTCGTTCTGTTAACTGATCTCTATCTAGTGACCAGTGGTGGGTTAAAGTGTATTAAACACACTCAGAAATTTATGGAATCTAATGTTTGATTTTCAAATGTAGGGTTTCACTCAACAAAATTGGAGTCCATTAGTCCCCAATCTGAAGTTCTATTGAACTAAATTATGTTTGCATGTGTATGTAAATGACCTGATTCGATTTTCATGGCATGCCATTCCTGTTTTAAAAAATTTCTAAAATTGCTTAATTTCTTCTAGTTAACTTGTTTGGTCTACTGTGGGGAAATATATGTTTAACAAATATAAAACTAATTTCCTTTTTTAAAAAAAAAAATGTAAATAATATCATTTGTGCTTTATTGTCCAATATTTATAATGAGATATCAAGCATAAACTGTATACAGTTTCTTGCTATTGTCTATTTTCATGCTAGTGAATTAATACTCATGAAGACCTCAAAGACTTCAGTCATAAACAAATCTAAGCGTTCCTTGTAATGCAGATTTTTGTAAAGACTCATAAATTTACATGCATGTACAAAAACTTCTTTGTGTGCTTGAATTTACACACTGGTACATATCACCATTTCAAGCTATTGTGCCTCGTGGTTTGTCTAACTCTTTCGTATTTTAGCTCAACTGGCCATAGGGTCATGTGGGCTCTTGGAGTGGGTCTTTGTATGCATCTTCCATTTGGCATCCTTGAACAAATGTTATTTCAACTTATTCTAAACAAAATGTAGGATCAATTTCTACCAAATCTGGCACAGAGAATCTGTTCTGGCCAGCTAAGTTTGTACAAATGATGACAATCTGCCATCTAGTATGGTTGTAACTACTTAAAAATAAAAAAAAAAAAACTTTCTATGACTTCTACTCAAACACTGTTTCATAGAATGTAATTCGATTTGACCAATGGCATCCTAACAAACAGCCCTTTCAAAAGTTGTATGAAATGAACTGATCCATCATCAAATATAACAACCATTTCTAACATTAGAGGACAAAAAATCTTCTCAGAAACTGCTCAGATGAGGTTGGCCACATCTGACATAAACCATTCTGGTATTAATGATTTTCAGACTGAAACAAAAGATGTCAATTCATCATTAGCCATTAGCTATGACTGCCATTACCAAAAATGGACAAATCATTTCAACGACTTCTCAGAAACCACTCCACTGAATTTTGACCAAATTGTACACAAAGCATTCTAGCACGAGGGTTTTTCTAACTTTGTATAAATGATGCCAATTTGCCATCAAATATAGCTGCTGTTGCTAAACATAAAACTTCCAAAGAACCACTCGACAGAATTGGGTGAAATTTTACAGAATCGTGGCTCAATTGCTTACAAGTTTCATACAAAAGGATAACATTCTACCATTAAAATTATGGCTGTCATTACAAAAAGAAGAAAAATATTTAAACAACTTTATCTTTAATAAAGCGCGGAGCAGAAAGTAACTAACGTTGACACAAAGCATCCTGGCAAAAGAACTTTTTAATGTCGGATATACTGATGTGCGATTAAATATGAATGAGAACATAAAAACTTGAGAAACTTTGAAACAATTCTTTTCATAACATATGCAATCAACAGTATTCAGGAAATTTCAACAGAAAGCATCATATTGACCCAGATGTCTTGACAAGTTGCCTTTACATAGGCTCAGTTGCAAATGTTAAAAGGTGGTCAATCTTAGGCCCACTTGAGTCTCTTGTTTTCATGTATAAACGTTAGCTTACACATGTTTTATATTGACAATTCTTTTTGAAATACATAAATGTCCATTGCAGAATATTCAGACAGACAGTTATAATACGACTTGGAAACTATTGCAATGTCAGCTGATTTAACAATTAAATAAATGTCTTTGTTTCGTTACGTGTGCCTCATATCAGTGTATTTAGTATAAAATTATTAATCATTGATTTACATTTTGCACACATTTAAACCAACATCCATATAATCCCTTCGAGTGTGGAACAAGAAATATGGAGACCAAATTCGAATATTTACTTAGTTTCTCTCTCAGACAGTCTTCATCTCACTAGAAATTTTGCCATACTTAAGACTAGCTTATTAGATATCCCGGACTTCGAAGACTACAATGCATTGCTATGGAATAGGTAGACTCTGCGATGACTGGTGGATCTTGCAAATAATATCACGGGGCTAGAATGTTTGTATATTTATATTAGATTCACACTCTCATCAGTTACAACATAAACTTCTATTGTCAGTCCTTTCATGATGTGGTCAGCACGGAGCTCTTGTTGAATATTCAAATAAGTCTTTTAACATGGAGATATACTTTGTCATAAGAAGATTCTTGTACTACGAGCAGGAAATATATTGAACAATGTAATGAACCTTGTCTAGTTTGTCTATAATGTGTCTGAACATATGTTGCATGAAGACTGGCAATGGTATACCAATAAATTAAAATGTTATATATCAGGCATGTAGTAAATGTACGTGTCTTTATTCTGTGATTATTTATTTTCTTTAATTCTGATATGCTATTAGTTGATTTTAGGCAAGTGTTTTAAAAAGAAACATTGCCATAACCACTTAGGTTTATTTTGTTTTAATCTATCTTGGGGAAGGAGGAATGTACTGTTTATGTTTTGTGGTCTGCAGCACGGGTGTTCGGTTTGTTTGTGTCCATCCATCCATTTGTCCATCCATCCATTTGTCCATTCAGAGAAACTTGCTGGCATGATTGCATAAAAGCCATGAAATGCAGACAAATGAAGTTTGGTTAGATTTTTCTATGAACATTTACATTTATATGTAAAAGGCCTACTTGCATTTTGTTCTTCTTTTTGAAGCCAGTCAAACAACTGTTTATCTTTTACAGATTTTAAACTGGGGTGGGTGGGACAGGGATACTTTTGTTATAAAAACCTTTTGTGTATGATAAAGCAAAGTCCTTTTGAGCAGTCAAATGAAAATTGGGATGTTCTATTGTATACATATTTAAATAATCTGATTAACATTTCATGCCAATAAAATTATTTTTTGCATTTTATCTTTTGAAATTTTAGACTTAGACTTCTTGGTTTGAAGTAGGTACAAACATGTTTTGTAAAAGCAAATCAAGTTCTCCATGGGTGGGGTAGGTTTTAAAAGAAAGTCAGGTGTCCCCAACTCTGTCTTTTAAAATGATGAGACGTAATGGAGCAGAGAATTTACTGGCATTTTCTACATTTGAAAATACATCAACAATAATTTATAATAACTAAGAGAACTTTACTTTAAGGAATGTACTATAAACTGCATTCAGGTTATGTGTGTGTGATTTTGATTTTTAACATAGCTTTAAGAATTGTTCAGTCATATCACTACGATTTCAGCATCATGGCAGTTTATAGTGAGATCTAGCACTGGGGCATCATGCCAATTTGACTTTAGAGGTTAACTAAACAAACTGTATGTATCGTAAAGTAATAACATCGGTCGGACCAAACTATTAATTTGCATTGTAAAAGTGATAGACTTTTATTGCATAGGCTAATTAGATACCTTTATATATATATATATATATATATATATATATATATATATATATATATATATATATATATATATACCGCTCCGGTGGCCTAGTGGTTAGAGCGTCCGCCTCGGATGCGGGAGGTCGTGGGTTCGATCCCCGGTCGAGTCATACCAAAGACTTACAAAAATGGTACTAACAGCTGCCTCGCTTGGCGCTCAGCATTAAGAGGTTAGTGTTAGGACTGGTCGGCCTGGTGTCAGCATAATGTGACTGGGTGGGACATCATGCTACATGTCTGCGGCATGATGCCCCAGTGCTAGACATCACTATAAACTGCCACACTGCAGACATCGTAGCGATATGACTGAAAAATTGTTAAAGCTACGTTAAAAATCATAATCACATCATTCATATATATATATATATATATATATATATATATATATATATATATATATATATATAGAAAGTGTTGCAATCTAATAATGGCTTTACAGATCTCTTTCTAGAGAGTGGACAGGGAGAGAAATGTATTTCTTTCCTCAAGATGGTAGATTAATGGGCAAAGTAATGGCATTGGAAAATACAAACGTATAACAGATGACTTCCATGTGTGACCATCTGTGAGGTTCTCTATGGAAGGGTTTAGAATGTCCTTAGAATGCTAACAAACGGCAGCTGTAACCAAACTGAGGATGAATGATATCTCTGCAACATTAGTTGAGTGTTGAGAATGAATTTCCAGTCCATACATACAGAGGAAGGTGTTTTCGCTCCAGATGCATAATATCAATGTCAATAGCTGGGACTTCAGTCTGAAAGCTGGTTTGAATTTGATGGGAGTTCATGATGTGAAATGAATTTCCTCTTTTTACTTTGCTCCTGAAGCTGCCTTTCATATCAGTGTAGTATATCAGTGACGTTACCAGACTGGGATAGTTTTTTAAATGATGGCTGGTCTCTCTTGACTAACATACTAACAAATGCTGGAACTTTATAAGAGGCCATTCACAGGGCAGGTACAAGAGAACAAAAGCTCGAAAGTCTAATGTTCATACATGGAAGACTGGTCCTCTAAACATCTTTGGTTCAAGAAAGATAGTACGAGTGAGCATGAATTGCTGGTCATGCTGGACATGGTTATTTCCAGGCATTCACTCTCTGTATGATCAACATTCCAGAACTAGTTGCAGGAGTCTGGGAATGAAGCAGTGCGATAGCCAGTCAGGACAATCTGTCCATTACCAGACTGATACTACCATGAGCCGCATACTGAGTAACATGTTATGGTTCACTTATTCTCGTACCAGTTATACATAGGCATTTTAGTCCACGCTGAGATTGAAACACTGGTTGGAATTTGATTGTCTTAAAGCCTGAACTGGGTGTATTTGGAATAAAAAAAAATCACTATGTCTAGTACAAGAAGTCAAACACTTAGAGTTCTGCTGGATCTAGTGTAGTCCAAATCCAGTTGGTGGGTGGTGACAAAGCGCAGTAGTTGCTACCCTGGATAATATTATCAATACAGGTGGATGATCCATATTAGTACTTGCCCAACTGTGCAGTGAAGAGTCATTCAGTCGATAGTGACAAGGATGATGACAGACCTAGAACTGTGTGAGAAGCTTGTGATGGCTTGGGCAGCCACATTTCTTTTGAATGGGTGAGCTTTCTGCCTTTAGGGATTTAGCCAAAATGAAATTGTCTCCTGAGGCAACAGTAGCAGCAATTCTTGATCATGAGCTTTTGATTCTCTCATTTATTTGGCACCTACAGCCCCCATAAGTCCTCAAACCAATTTGAGCAAATTGAATTAAACCCATTTAAATTTATGCAGGATGAACCCGCATATACTGCTTCACTGCTTCATGGACTGCTTCACTAGCACCTGAAGCACTTAATCTGCCTGTAAATCAAAGTACTGAAAATACAGATGGCTTGATGCATTCAGGTAATATGTAGATGATCACAAGGATGAATATAACTTGAATGATGTTTATAATCGTGTACATTTCATGATCAGAAGCAAATACCCATACATTTTATTTATATATTTTAGAAATCGTTTCTGCATTTATCTTAATAATGATTGACGAATCATTTTCTCACAGGTTTAGAATTGGAGTTATTTATTTTACATACCATGAATGTAATTTTATGGTCAAAAGGCCAGAAGAGCTATTATAGAAGTACCTTACTATTAGAAACAAACTGTAGAGACAGATGACAGACATGGACAGCCTAATAGAGAACACAAAACAGACAGCACAAAAACAAACTGTCTGCCACCTTTAATGGAGAGAACCATACTTTGTGCCACCAAAGGGCATTGTGAAATCTGAAGTATATTGAGCAATGGTATGATCAGGTATTTAGTCATAAAGCTAAACTTACTGTGCAGAAACTATTATTTGCTTAATAAACATACCACGACCGTAACCTCTAATCTTTAGACCCAGCAATTTGGAGGTCTTTTTATTACCCTAAATGCAATCCAGCCAAGACATTTGGTCAAGGAACTTGTTCTTAAATTAAAATTATTTTACAAAACTCATTTCTCTGTAAGCCATAATTTCCATGACCTTTGACAGTCTGATCTCAAAATTAATAGGTCTTTTCCTCACTTAAGTGCAAGCTCTCCACAACATTTGGTCAAGGAACATGGTCATGAACTAATGTTATTATGCATATACCATTGCTCATCTTTCAATCGTAGTGGCTTCTGACCTTTTGACTTCCAAATCATTAGGTCACTTGTTTATCCAATATACATGCCATCCACAAAGTCTGGTAACAGCAGATTGTGGACAACTCTTTAAATTGTGTGGAAATGTGGAAACTATTTTTCTTCTTGCAGTCTCATTGACCTTTGACTTTCTATCCCCCAAATCAATAGGCTTCTTTCTTACCCCAAGCGTACTCCATCCACAAAGTTAGGCAACTGCAGATGGTGGATAAGTAGAGTTAATGTGCAGAAACCAAACTGGTAACATATTAATGGAAATCAAAATTTGTTCCACAATGTGGCGGGCATACAAAATTCACAAACATTATATGAACAGAACTTTGGAAAATTGTGTATTTGCAAACATTTAACAATGCAATTATCTTCACAATATTTGATATGAAGCATTCTTGATGGGCCATGTAGTGGTAATACTTTTACCTTGGATTGAAGTAGGCTGCAGAACAAAGAGGAAACCACTTAACTTTGATGGAAACCAAACATTGTCCAAATGCTGTTTTATTTGTAATCTCCCAAGAAAATGGTATATGTTAAACAAACTGTAGGCACAGTGAAGTAGCAAAAGCTAAATTTCTATAGACTTATTTACAACAAATAATTTAATTGACATGTCTACAATCAAAGCAAATAGCTTTCCAGTGGTCTTGTGTTAGATTAAGACCAATAAACAGATTTTTAATACACATTCCTATGTTTACTTTGTACACTGCCATTACCCTGGACAATGACGGGACTATCATTTCACATATTTAGTTTAAATCTCAGCTGGAGCAGAACGGAAGCATCTCCATAGAAATCTGTTGTCATACCAACTCTGTTTACTTGACTAAGTTTTAATTGAAATATAACGCAATAATAAATGCAAACATGGTAGTCCATGATCTACCAGCGCATAAAGAGTGTTTGTTTTATTATTAATTTCAAGCAAACAAAACAAGGACTTATTTTTGGTAGACTATCTGATTTTAAATCTAGATCTACAATATATGCAGTTGGGTATGCAGTAAACATGAAATTTACTGTAATCTTGATTAAACATGACAAAGACTACTTTGGAATAAAGAATTTACACTTTTTTTATTGTTCCAATTATTATGTATTTTGGTATATACATGAAGTTAACATTTGTCTCTAAAATAAACCTACGCCGACAGTTAAAACCTGAAAATGAAAATAAAAATGAAAATTTCAAGATTATATAGCAAACCGAAAGTTAAGATGCCAGCAAGAAAGTTTAACAGAAAGAACTGGCAGTATTTCTTGGAATGACAACATTCGACAGGTTATGTAGACCATGACACATAGTCTCTGAAAGAAAAGACAATCTTAATGCTGAAGAAGTGAGTACAGATCTAACCGAATGGAATAGACATTGACATATACTCTATGAAACACAAGCTTATCTAGACCCAAAAATACTGTCTCAGTCTAATGGGTTGAATAAACTGTAATACATATTCTCTGAAATACAAATCTGTCTCAGTGCTGAAGAAGCTGATCCCAGTCTACCTGGTTGGAATACACCTCCATATTCAGCCACAGTTCATAGTTTTCTTTAAATTCTTCAGTCAATTCTGCTTTTTGTCCTAAAACACTAATAATACAGTTATCCACTGGTTTAAAGTCTGGGTCCGAACCATTGGAACCATAGCGCCGATTGTTAAATCTGTCAACACATGCACGGAGAGAACATTCCTCAGCTTGGAAATCCCAAGGTCTGGCATCCATACATGTATATGCACTGAAAAATAATAATGATTAAATAATTAGGTACGTGCGTATATATATATATATATATGTGTGTGTGTGTGTGTGTGTGTGTGTGTGTGTGTGTGTCTGTGTGTGTGTGTGTCAAAAGTGAGAGAGGGTGAGGGATGAGAGAGATGGAGAGAGAGTAAAATGAGGAACTTAATTCACGACACATGAAAAGTTGTAAAATAATTTCTTTTTCTTAATTGATCTTTGATGGAATTTGGAAATCACACAGTTCATATTTAAAATTTTGTACAATATGAAAATATAAGGAGACCCGTATAAAATCATAAGTATCAGTAGCTGACAGTCAACCCACTGCAATCGAATTTTGCTTCAAGGTATACCCACTTTGGAATACAACATTCTAACAACGTTGATGTGAAATACATGCATAAAAGGTTTCAAGAAGCTATTTTAAAACAATTAAACAGATATAACAGCAGATGAAAATTCGAAATAGCCAGCAAAATTTCAAACTAAAAATGTGTTTCCTTAGCATGTAGGCCCACACTCTGCAACCCAATAATTTTAATCCAATTAGTTGTAAAAAAAAAATTCTGGTTAAAAAAATTAACAATGACCTCATTAACAAGAAAAAGTAGCCAAGTCAGCTAAATGTCAATACAACATTCTTACTAAATTTTATTTCTCTATCATGTGATTTGTGTGCAATGATGCAAACATGGTTCCCACACCAAAATGTTGATCCAAAAGTTCAACACTTTATAACAATGAAAATATATAATAGAGCCATAATAATCTAATCCAGGCATCTATAT
Organism: Megalonaias nervosa; assembly: GCA_016617855.1. Taxonomy (NCBI): domain Eukaryota; kingdom Metazoa; phylum Mollusca; class Bivalvia; order Unionida; family Unionidae; genus Megalonaias; species Megalonaias nervosa. The sequence continues at coordinate 64,610 of JAECUM010001090.1, forward strand.
ATGTAAGCAAACACCAATACACAATGGTATATTTTGATGTCAAGTAGTTTCATGCACAAATAAGATATAAAATTTTGTCCAAAAAGTTCAAAACTTTAACAATAATTGAAAACTTGCTTCAGAGGAATGAAACTCTTTTATATTCCACATGTATTTTTATTCTGCATATAAATACAAACATCAGTAAATTTTATTGTCTGTGTCAAGTGGGTTTGTTAGGATTATGATAGCATGGATTGAACCCACAAAAACGTAACAATTTAAAACTGCTGTAAAATCATGAAAATCAAATAAGAACCTCTACATGTATGTTCAATATTTTGATCGTCTCATTATCGTACACATCAAGTCTTTGATGATTTGAGACTTTTTAACAAAGTTTACACCATATGAAATCGGGGGCCCCTAGTGGTCTAAAGTACTCACCATTGCGGATCATTGCCATCTCACCTCTGTCTGCGTGGGTTCGAGTCGCGGGTTCGGCCAATGTGGGTATCTGAGAAAGCTTGACAGTAGCTTTTCGTGGGTCGGTGGTTCTCTCTGGGGTTTTCACGGGTTCTTCCTCCACCATTTATACTGTCTGCCATGTATAGCCTATCTTGTGCTGAAAAAAGGCATTAAACCATATAAACCCTACAACAACAACAACAACAGCAACAACAAGAACCACCATATGAGATCAGATTTACAGCATTATGAGTGGTAGCAAGTTAGGCCATTCAGATGCAATATCATCTCAGTAATATGTGAGCATCTCCCTCATTAATGATGTCGTCCAAGATCCTGATCATGTAACCCTGTAACCCATGTTTGATCAAAATCAGAAATGAAATATGGCCTCAAGTGTGGTAACAAGCTGGTATGTATAGATCTTGCTCATTAATGAACTTGTCTGAGATCTAAATGACATAAGCCGATAGTAATATTCATGGTTCTTGCTCAATATCAAATTTGTCTAAGATCTTCATGATTTAAAATAATATTCCAGGTTTGTCAAAGTCAGATCAGAAATGGGACCTGCATAGTGGTAACACGCTCAGCCAGTCAGATGCAAGATTATGTCACTGGAATGCATGGATCTCGCTCATTAATGTTCGAGATCTGTATGATATAGGCCCATATTCCAAGTTTCACTGAAATCAGACCAGACATAGGGACTTTAAAGCAGAAGCAAGCAATGACAGAATATTACACATTATAATCAAATAAACAATTGCTATAGCAAATGATGTTTGTGGTCAGATAGTAAGACACTTCTGAACAATTTATGCAAAACACAATGAAACATAATAAAAAAAATAACAAAAAGTGCAATAGACAAATAATAACCATACAGTAACAATAAATTGTGTAACATTGGTACAGCAAATCCAAATGATATATTTGTCAATGAATATCTAACTTTTGATTATGTATGTGTACTCAGTGTAATGTAATATACCAGAATTTTGCAGTGTTCTTTCATTAATGAAAATAATTATTTCAGTAGCAGTAATACCAAAGAAACATTTAGTAAACGTGATGATACTAAGTGTGCGACATCTAATATTGTTTATTTGGTAACCTATAAATATATGGTATACATTATCGTTTACAAACACATCATCAAGCATCTAGATATATCAACAAACATGAATCTGACATCAATAACTTTATCGATCATATTTTTCATCTCGTGTGCAACACTTTAATGACAACTTCTGTAACGTACAAGATTTTTCATTTAAGCTAATTAATATTGTTAATTGGGAAATGGAAGTCTTTAAAAGAAATATATTGGATTCACTGTCTCAATACTATCTATCCAAAATTTCTAAGATTACATATTAACTTCGTTGATAAATTCATAGTATTTGGTCATTTCCACTTCCTAACTGCATTTGTATATAATGCAAATTGCCCAGCACATAACACTAGGACTGAACGTTTATCATTTTATTTACTTTTTGTAGACACCCCCACCCCACCCCCATCGATATAAAAAGTCTTAGCTATTTCAAAATGAAGATCGGTGCTAAAAAATCAGATATTGCATGTCTATGTGCCCATTGGGCTTGTAAAATTAAACAATATAATTTCCCGATGAAAATTTGAATTGTGCTAACAAAATGCAGAATTTTATTTTCAAGTTTTTGAAAGACTAGTGTTGAAGATTGTCAAGGAACAATTTGGTAAACACATTACATAGCTTCAGGATAGCGTGTTGTACTTTTAATTCGAGCTAAAATGCTTTTGTGGCCTTTCGACTTTGAAAGGTGTAGAAATAATTTTGTTGATGAATTTAATGTGATTAAAGTTCAATCAATTGGTTTTCCATTGGAAATTCTGGCCCAACTGATTTCTGATTGGTTGGCTACTAAAAGGACCTGACCTTGTTGACAATATTCTGGAAATTAACTTTAGACCCTCATTGTGTCTTAGGTTTTAATATAAAGTAGTGTTTACCAGTATTATTCCTATCATAAACATCATTTATTTGCATTCAATTATTATTTGACGGGATTTATTTGTTGCACTTATTCACTGGCATCAAAATGTGCTCATAAATTTTGGGACTATTACAATCATGTGGTCTTAAAATAATAGAAAAGAATGAAAAGCAAGATGATTTGTATAATTCAACAAATAATTTATTTTCCTAGAGTACACTGTGTAAATGTAGAAAAAAGGAACTTACAGTATTGTGAATTAAATCTCAAATAATCCTAGAATTACAGACAAAAGTCATAATGAATTAAGTTCTGAATAACCTTTGGTGGAAATCCAAATTAAATCCAATGCAGAAAGTGTTGATGTGCCTGTTGTCACCCGCGTTGTTGTGATGTACAAAGTCTTTTGTTGGATAGCAATAATACAATCCAAGAATATATCCTTATTTATAATTTCACTAAAATTCAAGTCTCTATTTCCAAGAACGTTATTTTTGAAGAGCACTTTTGTATTTCCATAGAAGAATCATTTGCATGATTTTGAATAAATAAAACTCCAGTTCAAATGAATTTATGGACAACAATAATACAATTGATTCTGCTAAGATTTTACAGAATGAATAATTAATTTTTCCAGCAACAAGATCATATAGTGCTATACTTTAACATTTCCTAATGGCAAATAACCTTCTAGAAGGCTTTTAATGTTTAGAAAATAAAATCTTAGTTATAATTTGAAATCAAATTGCTAAAATTATAATATAGACTGGAATATGTCAGGTAGGCCATGTAAATTTATGGGGGAAGTCCAATAACCTAGACACAGACACAAATAAACATGTTTACTTCAGTTAATAATTATCCTGCTATTAAACTCATACACAGAGAGAAAATTTTAGCTTTGAATTAGCTGTTTATAAATTCTTTTTAAAAATGTTTTACGTCAAGTAGAAAATGAACTTGACTTTGGACGAGGACAAGTCCAACATACAATGTTACAATATCAATATTATATACTGAAATAAAAAAAAAAAATACCAAGCACTAAGTAACTATTTTGGAATTACTGTGAATTCATTTAGAGATGTTTCAGATTATATCACTGCGATACATTAAGACTGTTAGCTTATCAACATTATTCACGGCTATTAGCTCATCCGAACAATGGATTGGACTTTGTTCAGAACAACACTGGAACTCATTTGGAATATCCTATACATTTGACTTGTGATTCTTTTAAAGACTCCAGCCCTGGGCTATGTATGAAAAAAATTTCTTTGAACGCTGTATATTCCTTTCCATAGTCTTTCCTTTAAACTATTTATCAAATTAATAAAGAATAATTTCAATAATATTTCTTATTTTAAATTCTGATATCAGCTTTACATTTACAAAGCTACCTTAAAAACGTTCTATAATAAACGTTTGAAGGAAGGGATTTGTTTAACATTAGTTTTGAAATGGAATATCTATTAAAGGAAATATATTGGATCCGTGAATGGGATACTGTCAGACATATCTAATGAATTAGTATTCCAAGATTATTTCTAATCTTTATTAATTGATAAATTATTATACTTCATCAATTATACATATTTAAAGGGAAATAAAGCAAACTATACATACATACATACATACATACATACATACATACTGTGTATGTGCTTGTGTGTCCTCAGTGTGAGAAAACAGGTAGCTAACATATTAATTTATGTTTAAGTTTGTGTTTGTATAAAACCTTAGATGAACAAAATTTTAACAAGTTCTTGTAAGTGCCAACAATATGTATAATGAAAATTTTCTTATTAAAATGTTTTGAAGTGAGAGATGTAATTGTGACCAAAAAAAATAAGAACACTAATTTTTCGGGAATTTTTGCCGCCCTAAGCTGGACACTGCCTTACAGAAGAAAAAGACATTCTGAAAAGATGGACAGAGTACTGCGCAGAACTTTACAACCACCAACCCACAATAGATCCAGAAGTACTGAACGTCCCTCCAGCAACTAACAACGACAACCACCCTATCCTACGGGAAGAAGTAGAAGCAGCAGTGAGATCGTTGAAAAAGAGGAAGTCAGCAGGAGTGGACAACATCCCAGCAGAACTGGTCCAAGCAGGGGGAAAAACAATGATTAGCGCCCTCACAAACATCTGCAACAAGATCTGGCTAACAGGAGAATGGCCATCACCGTGGGCACAATCACTGATCATCACCCTCCCCAAGAAAGGCAACTTACAACAGTGTCAAAACCACCGTACAATCAGTCTTATAAGTCATCCAAGCAAAGTCATATTGAGGATACTGCTAAACAGACTAAAGCCACAGGCTGAAAAGATCATTGCCGAGGTGCAGGCAGGTTTCAGAGCAGGGCGCAGCACAACAGAGCAGATCTTCAACCTCAGGATATTGTGTGAGAAGTACCTCCAACACCAGCAAGATCTGTACCACGTCTTCGTGGATTTCAAAAAGGCATTTGACAGGGTATGGCATGCAGCCTTGTGGGCGACCATGAGACTGTACAACATCAATGCCAACCTCATCACAGTAATAGAGCACCTGTATGACAAGGCCACCAGTGCAGTATACTTCAACGGCAGCATAGGGGACTGGTTCAGAACGACAGTCGGAGTCAGACAAGGCTGTCTGCTCTCTCCCACATTATTCAACATCTTTCTGGAGAGAATCATGGCTGACGCGCTTGAAAAGCATGAAGGGACAGTCAGCATCGGAGGCAGAACAGTCACCAACTTAGGTTTTGCCGACGACATTGATGGACTAGCAGGAAATGACCAAGAAATAGCTAGCTTAGTAGAGAGCCTCGATAAAACCTTCGCAGCCTACGGCATGGAAATCAGTGTAGAGAAGACAAAACTGATGACCAACAACACCAAGGGCATCAGTACTGACATCAGGGTCCAAGGTACGAAGCTAGAAATAGTCCACAGCTTCAAGTATTTGGGGGGAATTGTAACAGATGAAGGATCGAAGTCTGAAGTACTCTCCAGGATTGCGAAGACAACAGCAGCGCTGACAAAACTGAAGTCCATCTGGAACAACAAGAACATCGCACTCAGTTCAAAGGTCAGACTGATGCACTCACTGGTTATCTCCATATTTCTCTACGCCTGTGAATCATGGACCATAACAGCTGGCTTAGAGAAAAGGATACAAGCCACAGAGATGAGATGCTTCCGAAAGATCCTCGGCGTCTCATACAAAGACCGTGTCACCAATGAAGAAATACAGCAAAGGATCAGACAAGCCATTGGGCCTCACGAAGACTTCCTGAGCACAGTGAAAAAAACGTAAACTGCAGTGGTATGGGCATGTCTCACGATCATCAGGACTTGCCAAGACAATCCTGCAAGGCACTGTACAAGGAAGAAGAAAGAGAGGCAGGCAGAGAAAGAAGTGGGAAAACAACATTCGAGAGTGGACAGGTTTGACATTGAGTGACTCACTGAGAAAGACGGAAAATCGAGAGGAATGGAGGAAGCTGGTTGTTTGGTCTTGTGTGGTGCCCCAACGGTCTACCAGACTACGGGACTGATGATGATGATTGGAAAATCTTGGAACACCCACATGTCTAAAAATATAAGAAAAAATACCAGATCAGAAGGAAACCTTGAAACTAGGCAACCAATCATTACCTATGAGGCTATCATAGGGTAAGTATATTAAAATAGTACTTTAAAATCGTATTATGTATGTATTTAATGAATTGAATCAAAGCAAACTTTCATACTTTCACACTTTCTTGCTCCATCTGTATGCAACAGAACTTAAAAGAACATAGTTTTTAAGTAAATTCAAACTTATGTCTGCATGTATAACATTTTATTTTTATCAAAAATCAACATGCTGTGGTTTTCTGCTAACCATGGTGAACAAGTTGCAAACCTGCCAAGTTACCACCAAATTACATCCCTTGACAACTCTAACTATGCAAACCTACCAAGTTACCACCATATTACATCCCTTGACAACTCTAACTATGCAAACCTACCAAGTTACCACCAAATTACATCCCTTGAAAACTCTAACCTACTTCAGGTACTTGCCAGGCCAAAATAAATGAGATAGATATATTGCTTTAAATGCTTTAAGACCAAAACTTTATCAAAGTCATTGATAATATAATCTTTTCAGAAAAATATTCTTTGGTAAATTACATAGGAATGTTATTAAAAATGAAGTACTACTATTGTCAATAATATGTGCAAGTACATATATTTCGTTTGCTTTAAAATATAGTTTAATCTTAAATCAAAAAATGTAAAGTCAATCTTGTTTATATTCGCTTGATTAATTCATGGTATTATCAGTTTGAAAAAGTTTGAATTTAAGTTATCGACTTTGTAAAGTTCTTCTTCAAATTAAGTTTTCCTCAGTTATAGACTATTAAACTACGCATAAAAATGGGTTCAAATGCACATTTTATGATAATCCAGGGTTATTCTGCTAATGAGAAAGAAAATTATTATCTTTTATATTTATCGTAGGTTCCAGGCTACACAGAATGGCAAAACATCAAGTATGTAGGAGAAAATGCGATTTATTCTTATAAAATTTTCGAAGAGTACAAAAGAGGGGATTTAAAGATTACTGTTTATTAAAATATATTCTTAACCATTTTTATAAGAAATTTAGTTCTTTATTGACATTTGAAAATTTAGTTAATTTACCAGATTATGTGGCATCTACATGTTATAACTGCCCAAAGTAGTAACCTAAAAAAGAGAAAATTAACCAGTTTTTGTGTGACATCTCCACAAATGTGCTATGTAACTAGGCAACCCATTTATACATTTAGATATTTAAAGGAAATAAAAAAATATCATATAATATCATATATATATATATATATATATATATATATATATATTAAATGAGTTTTAAGCTTTATTTACAATTTCATTACTTTCATTTGATATTGTCATTCATACAAATTAAAATTTTGCCCAATGTACCAGTGAGTCTACATTTTGGCAGACACAGTTCTTCATGTTCAAACTTAATTTAAAAATTTATATATTTTAAAAAGGATTTCAGATTTTGACTTCTAACGACACGAACGTTCCAAAAATGTATGATTTATAAGTGTTTTGTAACATTTTGAAAATCGTGTTGAGCTATACAGTAGCCGGGAACGCTGTATTATTGCAGTATTTAGTGTTCTTATCGGTACATATTAAAACTGTTTTGGTATTGCTGCTTACTTATAATTTTGTAAAGTTTCAATGATTTCCCCTCTTTCTATTCCTGTAAAGAATCTGTCAATCGAAGCGCGTAAATATAAATAAAACAGCATATGGTGGCTGACCCTGATTAACATACCATGGGGGAACAACTCTGTATTACTGAAGTATTTGCCTAACTTACATACGGTAGCACACACATATAATAATAAACATAAATTGCAATTTACCTATGATGAGGAATGTCAATGCTTGCACTGGCAGAATATTTTCACAATAAACAAAAAAAATCCAATGATTAAATCGAACACACAAATGTAATTAAAGTGGAAATCCATGAATAACGACATTACAAATTAAAAACAATTATTGAACTTTATATGAATTGTAAATGCAATGTGGGCAAAGAAATATAAATATATAAGAAATTATTATTACTATCTTTATTATTATTATTTAAATATTACTGATTTCAAGAAAGTTTAACTGTTATTGTATTCTTATTTACGTACGAGAAGTTTGATCATCAGCAACATTTTGTAAATTTTGGTCCATATTGGCTACCATGGAATGAAACTGCAACCTTAACCTTGTAAGGACACGTATGTCACCATCAGTATATGACCTATAATCATCAAACATCAGATGATACACTGAATATATTTCGTAATCAAAGTCAATGTAGGTATAGTAATCGCGACTGGAGTTTTATATATGATGATCAACGTTATTGCATGCACTTTATAAAAGTGATGGTCATTCTTTTTCAATTTAAACTTATAAAAAATCTTGACATTTTAGAGTAACTTGTGCTATAAGATATCTGCGTGCTTACTGGCTACAGCTTTACATCTGTAAACAACCGCTAGACATCCCGTGTCCAAAATTAATCGGAAAATCCCGTTTGCCGCGATAATACAGCGTTGGAGTATACTGTATACTCGGTACAGATAAATACGGTATGCCTTTATTCAGCTGAAATATGAAGTATTCCCACCACACCTTCTGCATCAACCATAATTTCATGCGCTTGCTCATTCAAAGTCGTAATTCACTGTCTATTAGGATCATCTCAGTTCTTGATCATAACAAGTCATATAACAAACTGCTTTATTCTCCTTGTTTATCACATATCCAACCCCCACCCTCACCCATGGTTATATTCACAATCACACAGATATTTAATATACTGCATTCAAGAAAAATCAAACACTTCTGTAATTGATATTATGAGACTAATAAAAGGTTAGAACTCTGATATGCTGTATCTTTGATGAAAATCTATACCGTAAACCATGTGAAACCTTCTGACTTGCTATTCTATAAAATGCCAGTAGATGAGGATCTTTGCTCTTTCTTGTACTTAGTGCCCGGTATGGAGGGGTTGAAAATCACTTTATCAAAGACTCCACCACCAATCAAATTTTAATTCGTCTAGTTAACATAAAATAATGGCGACAGTCTGGATTCCCAGAACCGTGTTTTATTCAATATAAATGGATTCAGAACCGTGCGCTTTCTATCCATAACCACCCCCGTCCTTTAATTCTAAATCAAGCCTTATTTATTTTAGTGGATAGTGCAGGTTTGGGTCTATGCTGGACGCACGCAATACAAAGATAAACACGGCAAATGTACAAATGGAAGTGGCTGCACGAGAAAGTAAATAATTAACCAGAAACTTCTACAATCATGAAGCCGTTGGAATTTGACAATTGTAATCTTGAGGAATAAATAAATTTAGGAAATAACCACAAAAAAGTCCTTTTATGGGAAAGATTTCGAAAAAAAAACCAAGAATTACGCAGAATTCCACGTCCTGCCTATTCTGCAATTGCATAATTGAACAAGAGGTGAAGTGGGCATAATATTGTTCACCTGGCTTACATAACATAAGGTGGCCATTTCACTTTGCAGGCTTATGTAGTGCTAAAGAACACACAAAATGTAAAATATTTCACGAACTCTGTATCAAATGGATTTAACCTATTTTACTTTATTTTGATAACAATTCTTTCTAAAGATAAAGTCATCATTAATATAAACAGACACGTACCTGTAATCGATGACATCAACGTTCTTGATGATAAAAACTCCTTTACAAAGTTTTAATGAGGCGGGAAACGCGGTGGAAACGGGCAATTTTTGATGGACGATGCATGACACATGAAGCATTACAAACGACGCATCATGTGTAATACAAAATACACACAAGTCACATGGGTATGCCATAAAGCCACTTGACCTTGCATAGTTACATGAGCAAGAAAAATATATCAATGTTACCTTAATTGTATTACTGTTGTTACGTGTCTATGCTCTTACAAAAAGTAACAAGAAAAGAGTGAAGACAACAAGCTTTGTAAAATTTATCAAATAATTTATTTCCCTAGAAAACCAAGGTAAAAATGAGAAAAGAACTTACGGTTTTACGAATCAAATCCAAAATTAATCCAAGAATTAAAAAATAGAAGTCCTATTATTAAAAAATCCTAAATGAATCTGAGTTCGAGTCCCGATGAAATTCAAAATGGAGGGCGATGACGTCTGTAATAACCTTCAAAATGCTGTTGTGTCAACACTTCCTTGTTGAATCACAGAAAATAATATTCAGTTTTGAATTCCGAATATTTTTCAGTGAATGTCTTTGTCCAAGAATTTTGTAGGAGCACTTGTATTTCCAGGGAAAATAATCACTTGAAATTCAATAAAATAAAAATTAAACTCAAACTGGTGTCAACATATGTTTGGAGCCCGACTGGCTAATTATTATCATAACATGAGTTATAAGACTAGCCAAAACGCAAAACAGATGCTCGGATGGGGGTCAAGAGTTCATCTTTCCAGAAGAAATAGAAGTTTGTTACATGATAATTATCACGTACTCCAGGTATGGCCTTGATTCCACTGAATGAATCTTACTCTTACAAAGAATAAAAAAAAAAAATTTTAAAAAGTTGTTTACCAGAACCCTTACTAGTTCTGAATCAAGGTCAGCAATTAGATACAGTGTTTGTATATTATAACAGTCGGGTCAAACAGACTTGAACTGAATTTCAAAAAAAAAAAAAAAATCCAGTAGACAAAGCCACCCTATAATAGCATGTAATGGAATTAAAAAAATTAAAACTAACAAACAAATAATTTTATTACATATACATAACACTGTGACGATTACTATTACTAATAAAAATGCAGTCATCAAATTCATGACTATATACAAGTGTTCAAGGAAACAATTGACGAGACCTGTTTAGCCGAAACACCTGGATTCTTAGACTTCGCAGGTTTTGTTTCTATTATTTCGGTCAAGTGCAAAGAATGTTTGGTGGGATAAATTCGTTATATAATTTGTTGACTGCTCCGGTGGCCTAGTGGTTAGAGCGTCCGCCTAGCCTCGGATGCAGAAGGTCGCGGGTTCTAACCCCGGCCGAGTCATACCAAAGACTTATAAAAATGGTACGAGCAGCTACCTCGCTTGGCGCTCAGCATTAAGAGGTTAGTGTTAGGATCGGTCGGCCTGGTGTCAGAATAATATGACTGGGTGGGGTATGATACTACATGTCTGTAGCATGATGCCCCAGTGCTAGACATCACTATAAATTGCCACACTGCAGACATCGTAGCGATATGACTGAAAAATTGTTACAGCTACGTTACAAAATCTAAAATCTAACAGGAGGGCAGTTGTTCACCTGAAAGGCCGTTAACATATAACATATTCAATTTCAATTTGTTTTTACAAAAACGAAAATAACTTATGAAGTCCAAATTTCATGAAAGTTTAAACACCTCTGTTAATCACTACTGCCTATTGTACTGAGGACAATGCACAGTGTATAGAAATAGTGAGACTGAGTTCTTCGACATCTTCTGGCGGATCCTCCTATTCCATGCTTTATGAATGCATTCACCTCTTTCTGAGAAGGGATTTTGTAGACTAGCCATAAGGTATTCCGATTAATGGAGCTAATAAGAAAGTGGAGTTTTATTTACAAAATACTATATAATCTCTCTCTCTCTCTCTCTCTCTCTCTCTCTCTCTCTTTTTAAATGCAACTTTTCTATAACGGGCTGTTCTGTTGGGTTGGCTGAAAATTTCTCTTTATGAGCTTCAGAAAAACTAATGCAGGAAAGAAAGAAGAAAGGTAACACTGTTCTTACAATTCATTTACATTAAATGTTTACGTGATAACATGAGGGATGGACCACTAAATGTTTACTTATATTCTATTATGCGTGGGGTAGGGGTGGGGAGGAGCTGTGAATTTTCTGAAAATAACTCCAGCTATAGCTTGAAAAATATATTCGTGCTCTGATTAATAACAAAATAAACCCTATTTTATCCATTATATTAGTAGAACAAATTAGCTTGAGGGAGAAAACAACAAAATAAGCTGCAGCAAATTGAGGATACCTACACATTTTGAAGCAAATTGTATTACCTAATAATACAATATTGTAAAATATTTACATTTCTCTTTTATTCCAATACAGCAAGTCATTCATGTTGCAGCTCGCATCGAAATGTGAGAATGTAAGAAGAAGAAAAACATCAAGGACTGAAAAAGACTTTTCTTTCCAGGTTTCACAATGGTGAACAATCTTCTAAAATATTCCATTAAAACAAATACATTGACCGCATCCGTAAAGAATCTGATGAACCTTTCATTAAAGAAGCTGCATCAAAGGATTACTTGAATAATGTTGTGACCTATCTGTCAATGATTCCTTTTTTTCTCAATATTCAGATTAAGATATACTGTTTTTTCGCTCATCACTTTGAACTTTAGAAGTTCATTTATTAAAGTATTATTTGCATAGAGTCAGCAAAAAGGAAGATAACATTGTCTATTAAATTATTTTTCAACACTTTCACGTCATTCGATCCTTATTCAAATACAAGAATCGCGTCGTTCACGTCATTGGAACAGATACCTTCGGCATTCTTGAGTCAACGTTCGTGTGATACTAATACAAGTTCACTATCTTTTTAAGTAATCTGTATCACAGTGGTAGATCCCACAGCAATAAATGATCCCTTGTTCGTCTACAGTGATCTCTAACACGCCTTTCATATTGTTTTCAGATGCATTCAATTTATTCCGTTATATCCTCTCGTATAAATCGAGTTCCTCTCTCTCTCTCTCTCTCTCTCTCAAAATGTAAATATTTTATCGCAGAACCCATATTTCGGTCGACAGGAAACAGCTTGTATTAATTACAAAGAGAAAATAAATCTTTTTCCGACATCGGACCGTATCTAAATCATTTAAGAAAGGTGAAAAGCTAATATTAAATACTGCAATACATATAATTTTAATTTCTAAAGACAGAATAACTTTACTGTTATGGAATCTATTTCCATTCACACTATATTTTGTGTTCACAGTGATAATAGAACAACTCGTGAGCTAAAGATCACCTAAAATATATTTTCTATTTGGTGCTTTAATTTTCTACTTTAGTAATATATATATATATATATATATATATATATATATATATATATATATATATATATATATAGATATAGATATAGATATATACTTTGAAAGATAAGATGAATTGCACCAGAAGAATCAACAGTAGCTATATAAGAATATCTATCAATTTGAAATAAATATTAATAGCTACAAGTCAAGAAATCAAAAACTGAAATTTGAACTTCCCGACTTTTACAAGAGAGAATAATCCTGAAGACATCACCTCTAACAGTAGATTTGACACGCTCTTAAAGCAATCGGTGAAAGAATCCATGAAAGAAATGAAATCAAAGGATTATTTCAATAATGTTGTAACATGATATGGGATGATATTCAAATGGTCAGACAGAGCTAGATGTTTTGCCACCCATCACTTCAAGTGGAACAATCATAACGAATACAATTAGCGGAGTGTCTAAAATATTGAGATCAAAATGCTATATTAAATTATTTTGAACATTTTCACGTTGTTCGAGTTTTTTTCAAACACAAGAATTGTGTCATTTCTCTCATTCAAACATATACCATGAGGCTTCTGTAGTTTGTGATCTCGTGATAGTAAAACACAGAGTTGTCTCCCTTCTGGAGTAACCGTTATCACAGTATTAGATTTCTTCCCACAGCAATAAATGATCCCTTGCTTGTCTACCGTGATCCCTGACGCGTCTTTCAGATCATTGCTTTCAAACGTATTCAATTTATTTCCTTTCATATCCATGGTTACCACAGCATTCTCTCTTGTATAATATATTCTTTGTCCATCTTGACTGACACAGTGTGTATTATGCATCTTCAATGTGTCATATGACATAATCCTGTTGATGATTTTGTCTGAAGTATCGTAAGTAAGCAATGAATCTCCATCTCTATAAATGTCTACAATAATGTTCTGTTGGTAGGAAGCGATTCCAACACATAAATCGCCAACATATATACTCCTCAATGGTGTCAGTTTATTAGTAACAGACACAAGTTTAATATCTGTCAATACAATTACAGCCACAGTACCTTCATCTACACGACATATATACCTAGGTTCATCCTCCATTTTAAGATGTGAAACGCACCGAAAACGTCTATCAAACAGTTTTAGATTGCCATTAGCCAAATCACACAAAACAAGTCTATCATCAAATAGGAAAACACCTGAATGTACGTCACATATATCCTCATCACTGTGAATTTTGGCACTAAACGTAACCATTTTTGAATTGGGTTGAATTGTTGGCACTTTGGTCTTCTCAAATGACAAGTCAGATGTTAGTTTAGGAATCTTAACCACCCGTCTTGTCAACTTACCAATGGATGACAATGTTTGAATGATTCCTTCACATGTGCTGTCGAAATGAAATTCTAATTCAACAATTTCCAAATTATTTTCGATTGTTTTGTACTTTTCCAAATACTTATGAACTTGTCGGGATACTTTGGTCGTTGTGATAAATATTTTCATATCATCCTCTGATTTTCTACTGCCCACTAGCATTTCTTCAGACGTTTCAATGGCAGCTATTACACTCTTACATTCCACAATTTGATCTGATACTTTTATATTTTCTTGCTTGCACACCTGATCCAATTCTTCCAGAGCTACAGTCTCTAGTCTATCTATAAGGTCCTTCATGGTGATGGTCCAATCCTGAATTGACTTGGTTATTGCAATCTTTTCCTGCCGAATTGATTCTAAATTTTTTGACCAACTTTCAAGCAATGTCATAAAACAATTTTTCGCTGCCTCTAATTTTTCTGATATTTGGCTGAAGTCTTGTCCTTCTTTACTACTTTTAGATAACTCTTTTACAAGCAACAGTTCATCGCATTTTCTGTGTTCTTTGATGACGCAGTTACAGCAGCAAAGCTCCTTGTGATTTGGACACAAATATTTGTATTGTTTCCAATGAACCGAACAACGGTACATATCCTGAGTTGAAATCCGATTCTGCTCTGCAGACACTGACTGTGCAGTGACGGAATGATCCTTGGTAATCTTAAAACTTTTATGACAACTGTAACAGATATTACAGAGATATTCCGAGCACGTGACACAGTATGCCATAGAGAAATTCTGTTTTCCAAGAATTAAACATGGCTGGCAATAAACGGAGTCATCCTTGTTGGGCTGACCTGACGCCAAAAGCGACAAAACGATGGAATTGGTAGCAAGTTTAGTAGCCCACTCATCTGGTGTCTGGTCGGCAGAGGGAGCAGGGGTGGGACTTCTGCAGATGGGACACGTGATTATATCTGACAGTGTCCCCGCCTCTTTAAGACTGCGGGCATGTCTACAGATACACTTCTCACAAAACGTATGCAAACACGTTAAAGCCTTCGGTGATTCGAATATTTCCAAACATATTGGGCAATTCAACTGTTTATAAGTAGCCTCCTGTGTTTCCGCCATTTTGACCTGTACATACAGGTGGCAGTTACATATAGAAACTGCTTGTGTGTGAGGAGATCTAGTTCACTAACAAGTTCTACGTGGAAACAGAATTACAATTTAAAACACTTCCTTGTTGCGATATTATAGGAACGCTAAACAATACCTTCAAATGACAGTTATTCACAGTGTCCTGTAAGTCTTCTTAATGCCTTATAGTCAGATACTTTACCTCTTTACTAAATATCTACCGTCGTGAAGACAGGTCTATAGGTAAATGACGAATTATGTATAAACGTCTGTGCTGTTTATAGGCATTGATAAACTGAGAACATAGTTCCAAGTACAAATAAAGATCACGTGGTCTGTACTATCGATATCGGATCACTCGTGTGACGCATCAGATAGAAATGTTCTCAAACTTCATTGGTTATGGTCCAACCATTATATCTGAGTGTGACCTTCGCGCTACAGTTGAAGATTACTGATAATCTGTTCTCTCTATCAAGATGATGATTCAAGGAAAAAAGCAAATATATATCACTTTCTTTGTATATTGTTGCTGGAATGGGATTCAGTTTAAACCGATCGTGACTGAAACTTGAATAATAATAATAATAATAATAATAATAATAATAATAATAATAATAATAAGTCACAGAGGATTTATAAGATATTAATTATTCGTTTTATCTGTTTATTCGAAAGAAGTCAGATTTATGTGTGAATTGTAACTGAGAATGAATTTCCGCTCATCCATTCGAGAACACTTTGCTTTGATGTGTACTCAGTCTACATAAACTTTAATGACTTCCTGAATTATTAATGAGCGTTCACGCGTAACGTTCATTTCTATCGTATGTTCAGCTGCAACATCCCTATCGTTATCATGGTATTCATCATCGTCGTCGTCATCATCATCATCATTATCATCGTCACCATCATCATCATCATCAACAACAACAACATTTACTACTACTACTACTACTACTACTACTACCACTACTACAGCTGGAAGCCGCGGACTCGTAATCCAAGGGTCGCGGGGTCGATACCCGCCCATGCAAGCCTGGGTCGGCTGCCTCGTTGTGTTCTTAGGAATGGTACTTAGCACCCATTTCCTCGGTATCCTACTGGCAATAATGTCTTAAAAGTACCTTTAAAACCAGGATAAAGGATATTACTAATGCATAGAGTTACTTCTTTGGTGTGCAGAAATTATGACGTGGGAGACACAAACAGCAGGTCTGTTAAAGCTAATAGCCTACATTCTTTTTCTCTTCCATTTTAATGCATAAGTCCACAGACACATGTGTATATCTACAAAATGATTTTGATACACTAGGGCAATACGTACGAAAATGGAGTATCTAATTTGAAAATAATTCTAATAACGAGTTAAAACAATCGCATAAATACTCCTTGGAAGACACTCCTTTGTCAAATCTCATTCTAATAAAATACTTAGGTGTCACATTTAACAGCAATCAGAAATGGAACATTCACTTTCAAGAAATATGCATAAAGGCGAATCGTACTTTAAACTTTATTGTTGACGCTGCTAGGTGCTGCAATGTCATAGTGATGTAGCACCGAATTGGTTCATTAACGGCATAGTATAGGAAAGTCACTAATTGGGCAAGAATGTGGAAACAGACTGTCAAATGACGCAAAGATGGTTAACTTATCACCTTCTTCTTGATGCTTATATCAGGTATGAGATAAAGTATGATTCAAACTGGATTGACATTGCCTATGTCCTATTACGATGCATTATCTAACATTGGATTTAAAGGTATCTCTTTTTAAACAGCGTATCAATATCGAGCTCTTTGCGAAAATTAAATACAGCAGGCGAAAACGAAGCAAACCAATTTCCTCTAACCTTGTAATTATTGGTGTATTTCACATTACTGCCACGTTGCAATGTTAGATTAATTATAGTCTGTTTCCTAATTTACCAGTATGTAACTGGACAGAACGATTGCATTCAGGTAAATTTTGGGTGTGTTGAAGGAAGAGAAGGTGTTACGTTAAATACTATAAGATTCTTGTCAGACACAGGTTCTCTTCTGAACCTGATTATCACCTTGCAGTAGTCCCGATAATATAATTTGTTTAAAATAATCAACTCAAGTTTACAGTACATACAGTGCCGGATTAAACCCTGTGGAGGCCCCTAGGCAGTAATACGATTTTAATTTTACCAACCAACAATACAGTATTTTCTCTATAGAGTCTTTAATGTAAAGTGGCGTGGGTCCCATAGGCCGGTGCCTACCCTGCCTATTTGGTAATCCGGCACTGAGTACATAACGTCATTACGTGCTGTTGTACATGACTGTGTCGTTTGTAGTACACGGATTTGGATATTATATTTTCAGCTGACTGAATGGTGATTGATTGATATATGGTTTCTGAATGGTGACTGGAATTCTGAGTGTAGTGCTGAAGGAGTGAAGGAGGGACGGTACGTGTTGTTTAGCTGTGGTGCTAATTTGGGTTGTGTTATATCCAGTGTGCTGCTGTCGGGGGTGACGTTGACCCGGAAGAAAATAAAGGTCATCGCATGGTGAAGAACCAAGGCTTCTGGACCAACGGGTCTGCGGAGAACAAGAGATTTTACGGATCTTTAGGCAGACCAGGAGGGGCAGACCGTTCGTGGTGGCTCCTCAACCATTCGACAGAGCGTAGTGAAACTCGTCATATTTCGTTAAGTGAGTGAAACACATCATATATCATTAAGTGAGTGAAACATATCATACATCACTATTTGAGTGAACTATATCATTTATTATTATTTGTGTGGAAATTGTCAATGTTTACGTGAATCGTTTTTTCATTGTGTGGAATCACATTGAATCATTAATCATTGTACCTTTTTTGCTATTTAAGGTGTTTTCTTGCATATCAGTTCACATTTCATTTAAATCGCAACACATTATCAGGTTCGTACATATTTTGTTACATATCCAATATCTGGATTATGATGGCGCACGAATCAAACAGTTTTTTTTAATCATTCATAAATACACATTTTTTTTTTCTCACCATCAAAAGTGTTCTTCATTATGATCCGACCCCAACCCGGTTATCTTGTAACAAGATAACCGGGTTGGGGTCGGATCATAATGAAGAATACCAATGATAGTAACACAAATACAACGTTTATTTATGAATGATTTGAAGGTAGAAAAAAACCATATCCAACTCGTGCGCATACAAGATCCAAATGTTGGACATTTAACATAATGATGCGCACCGCAATAAATATCTGATATAAATAAAACAGTTCCTAACTGGAATGAATTATAATTAAAACGAAAATTGAACTGAGATCAAACAAAAAGTTTTAAAAAAAAAAATTATTCACACAAACGGACGCGAATGCATAAAGCATATCCATATACACTATCCACACAAACGGACGTGAACACATAAAATACACATTATACTATCGACACAAACGAACGCGAGCGCATAAAACACACACATACATACTATCCACACAAACGGACGCGAACGCATAAATACACACTCTACTATCCACACAAACGAATGAGAATGCATAAAACATACACATATATACTATCCACACAAACGGACGCGAACGCATAAAATACACACATCTACTATCCACACAAACGGACGCGAACGCATAAAATACACCACATATACTATCCAAACAAACGGACGCGAACGCATAAAACACACCCGTATCTAGTATCCAAACAAACGCTAGGCGAACGCATAAAATACACACTCTACTATCCACACAAACGGGAAGAGAAGAAAAAGCATACAATATTTACTATCCACACAAACGGACGCGAACGCATAAATACGCCATACTTACTATCCAAACAAACGTACGCGAATGCATAAAACACACACATATATATTATCCACACAAACAAAAGCGAACGCATAAAACACACACATATACTATCCATACAAACGAAGGGAGAGAAGAAACACACACACACACACACACACACACACACACACACACACACACACAAAACAGTAAAGGAGTGAGTGTTTATGGTCACACTACTCTACATTCACACCAATTGGCAACTTGAATAGTCTCTCTTTTCTAGAGATTTGGTTAGCCCTGAGAAGGGCTGTTTTTTCTTGGAACTCCAATTGCACCTGGCTAATGGTTGCACCTAGCAGGTCTGGCCCCACATACGCATCGCCGGCTCCAGTCATTCTCCCAATTGATGCGTATGGTTGGGAGTGCAGAGGGAGCTTGAGTGGCTTAACTATTCTAGTTTTCAGTCTGAGGGATAGTGAAGACTTGTTCCCTCTGTCTTCTCCTATGCCAGACCCGGGGATGATTTTGCTGAAGCTGCGGCTCCCACTCTTGCCGCTGTCTCTCCAACTCCTCCAAGGCCTCTTGCTCCCAGTTTTCTGTCTGGAAGACAGCGGCTCTTGGTAGAGGTTGTGGCTGACGTTGTTGTTGTGGATGTGGTTGAGGAGGCCGTACTGGTTGTGCAGGTGTCCTCACCTCAGGTTTGACCTCACACTGAGGTCTCATGAAGAGGTGAGGCAGGATCCCTTTTTTCTTTTCTTTCTCTTCTTCCTTCTTCTTTTCTCTCTCCTCTTCTTTTAACCTGGCTTCCTCCTGTACCGCCTCCATAGCCAGCTCATCCAGGAGACGCCTAGCATGCTCCAGGTGCATCTGGAGTTCTAACAGTTTTTGTAGTCTGCTCATCTTCTTTTTAAGTTGACTAGTCAACAATGGTAGCCAGACTGACGAGTGCTCCGCTTTATATTCCTGGAGCACGAACGTGAAGGAAAACATCCCCTGGCACCAAAACTTACCGTAACCAAAAACAAAACATCAAACGCGCGGACCTAAAAGAAACACTCACGTTGACCTTTTTACTTTTTACTTACAAACACAGACATGCACGATTTGACCAGACAGAGAAAACAAAGGGTGGATTTTTTACTGACAAAAGAAACGAAGTGCTTATAGACACACTTCTATTTATTTTTTAAAGACACAAATTTGTTTTGGCAAATTGAATTAGTATCTCTTTTCTAGAGTATTGGGGGTAGCCCTGAAAAGGACTGTTTTTTGTTAACGGGAGTGATGGCAATCTTTTTACTGTCTAAGATTGCGTCCCCGTCTGGCGGCAGGCTTTCCTATACAATACGGCCTGCTTCTGCGGAAAGAGAAGGAGAATTCCTTGGTGTCTACTCGACAGTCCACAAAACCTCTGTCTAGTTCTTGCTGCTGCTGTTGCTGCTGCTGTTGTTGTTGCTGTTCTCTCTGCTTCTGAAGCCTGTACTTCTCTCAGGCCGTATCGTATAGGAAATTGCCTTTGTTAAATTAGGTTTTGTTGGTTAGTCATCGCTTGTCTTTAATTCTATTTTTGATGTATTTATTTTTTATAGAAGATGTAAGATTGTTTATTGTTGTAACGGTGTTTATGTTGTTTAGTCTGTTGCTGAGAAAGAAAATATCTATAGCAAAGTGCTTAAGTTTGTTCAGTTTTCTTATTTCAAGCTCTACAAAAGGTACCAAGTTTGTTTTTCAAGGGATTGAAACTTTAAGTTACGCGGACGTGAAGGAAAACATACCTTTCTTAGTACACTTTGCTGTTTTTGTGTTCATTTTATTCATGCTTGCCTTATATCTTTGTGTTTTAGAGATCATATTTCTTCTGATGTAAATACACGCATCAATGGACAGGATAGCTTGGGTTATCATCCTTGAGGTTCACTGTACTTAAGATTATTTACTTTACACAAACCCCAAATTCACTAGTTTGAAAAAACTACCACTCAGTACTATATCATTTCTCTTTCTACCTATGCGAATGTATGTCAAAATGTCCAAGTGAGAAATAATTTATTTTTTTTTTGGTCAGTTTCAAAACGCGAACAATAATGGTACAGTTAAGTATTTGATGCGGCAAGAAAAAATGTTACGGTACACAACACAGGATTGTAAATTCACACTCCAGTCAGTCTGCACTGCAATGGTAAAACTGCAAGAGCCTAGGCAAAACAATGCGTTAGTCGTTAGAAGCAATTTTATTGGCTGCACCTATTTTCTACCACCTTAGCTTTGAATCTCCTTCAGTCGCGTTTCGCACAGTGACAAGATCAGACGTGTTTATTTGCGCCTGACCACTACACTACCTGCCTTGAATTTAGAACCAAACAAATGCGTCACTCATTGTACGTGACTTCATTGGCTAACCGATATTTTACACCGCCTTGGCTTCAAATCGGTTTCAGTTGTTATTCGCACAGCGAGAAGATCAGACGTGTTTCCTCTATCTCTCCATTAGTCACTTTACAAACAATAAAACTAAAGCACAAACAATCGTACCATGGGTGACTCGTGGACATTTCAGTCTTACTGCGAAATACATCACAGCATGTTTGGATGTAATATTCTGTGAAAACTTTACATCGACGTTTCTGACAGAATGATTTTAGTAGGCTATGTCTCCAGTTCACTCTTGTGATATTTTACAATAGTGGGGTATTTTTCTTATAGGAATAATTATTTCAATGAGATGCGTGTTTTTGAAATTTCGTCAGGAAAATATACCATACAAACGTAAGGCTCGTGATATTTTTAAAAGTAGAAATAACATTCTGTGTGTGTGTGTGTGTGTGTGTGTGTGTGTGTGTGTAATTTTGATTGAAATCTAATGGCATCTGTTTCTATTGGAAAAACTGTGATCAGTAGTCACCATAAACTGTTCGGTTTGTCATGTAAGTTTTTTTCTAAACCTTACACACTAAAATTGTAGAACGATTTATTTTTTCTTCCATCAGTAAATCGTTGGATGAAATAAAATCTTGAGTTGACTTGAGCTTGTACAATTCAGATATCTTAGCTTTATCCTAGTTTGGCACTGCAATGTGTCACAGAAAAAAGTGTCTAACATAAGATCTACCGTTTTTTCTGAAAGGCAACAAACACACAACTTTTTCAAGAATGACGCGAGTGACATTGTACTGTATAACCCTGCCTATGGTTAACTCTGAATTCTAAAACCAAAACATGCGTTCAGAAAAAAATGTAACAATGTTCGACCTAATGTTAGACTGTCGATAGAACAAGGCGCGTTTTGGTGCTGCTTTTCTTTCCCGCCCTTAGATTTCTGAAAACTTTGCAACATTGTTGGTTGCGTGTACTGCGAAACACACGACATCTCTTAAATGTGGGATCTATAGCAAAATGTTAAGCAGTCAGTCAACAATAAATAACACACTACCATTTTTTTGTTGATAAAATTGATAAAATGAATGAAAGCAATGAACATTTTTTACATAGAATATGTGGTTGTCTTCATTACCTTTGTCCTATAATACCGCAAAAAATAACAGACCCCAAAATGGTGTTATGCATTTTGGCTTTTTTAACCATTCTTTCTTTCTTTCTTCCAGTAATGTTAATTCTGTCTGTCCATCTCTCAAAACACTCCTGACTAAAGTACCGCCAGATCTACTGTCACCCAATGCAGTAACACTTGTGTGCGTGCTTTCGCTTGCACACATATCGTGTATTTCATCTTGATTACAAAAATTTAATTTGACTAAATTTTACACACTACTTAAACTCTTTACATCTCACGGTGTAGGTGTAAGTATTCGCTCTCAATATTCTGGAAGTGTTTTTGCGTCTCTAATGTGACAATCATTTAAGGGACACACGATATTTATTCGATTGTATAATTTATGTTTAACACACAAAAACATTATTGTCTTGCCTAAAATTTTTTTTAGTTAGTTGTATAATTTGGGTATAATATTATAATGTCCGCGTAACTTAAAGTTTCAATCCCCTTGCAAGACAAACTTGGTACCTTTTTTAGAGCCTGAAATAAAACTGAACAAACTTCAGCACTTTGCTATAGATATTTCTTTTGCAGCAACAGATTAAACAGCATAAATTCTGTTACAACAATAAACAATCTTACATCTTCTATAAAAAAAAAAAGGCATACATAAAAAAATAGAATTAAAGAATAACGATGACTAACCAACAAAACCGAATTTAATAAAGGCAATGCCATGTGTAGAAATGCCTCTCACTTTGAGAAGGTGTTTGGATGTAATCTGCCATGCACCAACAACTTGAAAAAATGTATAAACAGAGAGAAACCTTAATTCAAAATTATTCTTTTCAAAATTGTTTGTGTCTTTAGGGAACATACCTAAGCACTACTAAAGGGTGGAACAGGAAAAATGCACATAAAAGCTTTGATATTTCTGAAACAATGAGGGATATTCCTACAGTTCTTAACCAGCTATATATGCTGGGACGGGTCTGTGGGATATTCACAAATAAAGAAGTACAGATTTTCAGGTCAAGTTGCAAGTGTGTGCGTGTTTTGGAAAATGGTAAAAATCGGATAGATATTTTTCTCGTGACACTTGTGAAGTGGAGAGTCTGTGCAAGTGTCAAAAGCTAAAGTCACATAACTTTTGTACGGCTTGTAAACATTTCCACTTTAGAAAATGTGAAGTATCGCAGGTTAGTATCGCAAACAGAACTGGAACATAGGGGCTTGACAGTTGTTGTTTAGACACCTCTGCTCAACTTCATATCTTACTTGCTCTGTCTCATACGTTGGTCTTAAGAAAGATCGCCGTTGTAGGTGCAACAACAATGGTAAGAGCAAGAGGAAACATCGTCACTGATGTCAAAAAAGGGTAGTTCTTTTAAAAATGGGTTTAGTATTTTTTTTAAAAAAATATCAAATGAAGAAAAACGTGTGTTAAATCAGGGTTGGTAGACATCGTGGTCAACGACAAAGTAGAAATGACAGAGAGAATGAGACATCGTAGTCGAGTAGCGTGGTTTTCTGGAGTACGTACGTGTCCTAACGGCACAGTACCGTTTCTAGTTCTCTTGATGACACCAACTATCTGGAGGGTTTTTTCTTGCAACTTTTTTATTTCGCGGAAGGGTTTGAATCGAAGGGTCGCCAAGATGCATGAGGCGTTTAAGACACACCATTGTTGCCAGGGGTTCCTAACTGTTGGACTTTCACTTGCCCTTGTGAAATATACCAAGTTATTGTCACAACAAGAGGTAGAGAAGGGTATATAAACAGAGAGAACGAACTTGGTTAAATCATTTCTGAATCAGCAATCGAGATGAAACGATCGCACGATTTTAGTGAGAGAGAAGAAGAAGGTAAGAGGCAGCGACGTGACTTATCGCCTCACACACGCAAAGAAGTATTCGCTCAAATCGAAGACATGAGCGAACCTGAACCAACACCTTCCACGTCTGCGACCAGACCGAGAGAGTCTATTCCAAACCATAGGCCAGCAGGATCACCCAAAAAGTAGTACCACATTCGAGAAACGGACAAACGCACCTCTAGAAAATTTAGAACCACTGCCTACACGTACACGGTGAAGTTTAAAGATTTCAAGTCCGACGTACCGCTGGAGAAAGCAGAGGGGTTCATCACTGATGTGTGGGATTCTTTGTTAGCCACACTGAAACAGCAATGTGAAGCCAAAGAAGATGATAGCTTGAGACTTTCCATTCATCACGACAGTTTGAAGTCACCCGTTTGGATCGAGTTTAGCAGCCCAGCAGAATTGACACCTTCCAAAGTCATGGACAAGATTCAACACGTGCAGCAATCCAACGACACTGTTCATGACCCACGTGTCTTTTCCCCAAGGGACAGGACGCAGAAAGGTGTTATTGGTAGACGACCTTCGCAGCACAAAAAAGAGCCTCGTCCAAATTAACAACCCTCAAGACAAGATGTGTTTAGCCCGTGCCATCGTGGTGGGACGAACGTATGCCGACAAGAATGACACGGCAGAATGGAAAAGAGCTTGGAAAACTATTCAACGATCGGACCGAGCCAAACAACAAAGAGAAGCAGAACTCCTGTTACAGCTAGCGGAACTAGCTAAAGACATGCCCTGTGGCATTCCTGAAATGCAAAAATTGCAAGACGTCTTGGCTCCATGCTACATCTTGAAAGTACACCCTCAAGAAGTGCGTGGACCTCTGTTGTTTCGAGGAAAAAATTTCAAAGACGGAAAATACATTCACGTCTATCATCACGATGAACATTTTGATGCCATTACCAGTATCACTGGATTCCTGGGATACAGATATTATTGTGAAAAATGTGACTATGGCTATAACAATCGAGAGCAACACAAGCATTGCGGATCGAAATGGGCTCAGGATGTTTGGCCTCTAAACCCTGTCTGGACGATGGACAAGAACGAGTGCATTGCCCAGCTTGTCAGCGCACGTTTGTCAGTCCAACCTGTTACCAACAACATCTGAAAACGCAAGGTTCACAGCAGAAAAGTGCTTGCCAACTCCTGAGATTGTGCCCTACTTGTGGACAAGGCATACGTACCAATAATGCCAAGGCTCACGTCTGTTCAGGAAAGAAACGATGTCACATTTGTCGCCAAGTCGTGGACTTGGAACACCAATGCTACATTCAAAAATACCATTCCATACAGGAAGAAGATGACCACAAGAAGAAAAGGAATTTCATCTTTTTTGATTTCGAATGCATGCAAGAAACTGGCATTCACATTCCTAATTTCTGTGTGGCTCACAGAGCGTGCGAGAAGTGCACCCAAGAACCTATCTTTACTCATTACCCTCACTGTAGCAAGATTCCTGAAGGACGTGAAAAAATCTTTCGGGGACCAAACATGCTGACCGATTTCGCCCAATGGATCTTAGACCCTATCAACGAAACGTGGAGCCAAGAAGACATCGAACGTTACCGAGATTGTCATCGCTATGCCACGGTGATGGCTCACAATTTCTTGGGATACGATGGGCAATTTCTTCTCAGATACTATACGGAACAAGGCATCGAACGTCCTAAAGTGACTTTGAACGGAGCCAAACTCATCTACATGCAAGTGGGTCAAGTGCAGTTTAAAGATTCGATGAGTTACTTGGCCATGCCTTTGAGCCGAATGCCTAAAACGTTTGGAATGACAGAAATGGCCAAAGGCTATTTTCCGCACTTTTTCAATACCGAAACCAATCAACACGCCGTTCTACCCCATTTGCCTGAGGCTCACTACTACGACCCCGACAACATGCGTACCGAACAACGAGAAGCTTTCTACGCAAGGTACCAGACTCACGCTTCGGACCGCTTCGACTTTCAGGAAGAAATGTTAAAATATTGTCGTTCCGACGTAGACATTTTACGGCGTTGCTGTGGAAAATTTCGAGAACTGTTCATGGAGCACGGAGGGATCGATCCTTTGAAAGAAGCCTACACCACTGCCAAAGCGTGTTCCTTAGTGTACCGTCTACGATTCATGCCCGAAAATACTCTAGCTGTCATCAGTCCTCAAACGACCAATTTTGTGAAACGTCAATACTCGGTCAAAGCCCTACGCTAGTTACATTATTTGTGCGACAAGGAAGACAAATGGATCCAACATGCCCGCAACGTAGGAGGTGAAAAGACCATCGGAAAGTATTCGGTGGATGGCTGGGACTTAGATAACCCCAAGATCGTGTACGAGTTTAACGGGTGCTTATTTCACGGATGTCCCATCTACTACCCTCAACGTGATACTAAAGATCAGTTTTTACAACGGACCATGGAAGACTTGTACCAGGCCACTTGTCAGCGACGCTTGAAGTTAGAAGAGCAAGGATACCAAGTGGTAGAAATGTGGGAACACGAGTACGATCACCGTTTGAAAACCGATCCCGAGTTTAAGCGCATCGTGGAAAGTTACAAGCTGGTGGACCCACTGAACCCAAGGGACAATTTGTACGGAGGACGGACGAATGCCACCTGTTTGCTGTACCAAGCCGACGAAGAGAAAGGAGAAGAAATCAAATACTTGGGACGTGTGCTCTCTGTATCCGTACGTGTGCAAATATTGTCACTTTTCCGCAGGGCACCCGCAATTGCTGACGGAACACATCGACCTGGACAACATTAGACAATACGAAGGACTGATCAAGTGTAAAGTTTTGCCTCCCACGGACTTGTACCATCCCGTTTTACCTTACCATTGCTAAGGAAAACTGATGATTCCCGTGTGCCGTACTTGTGCCGAAACGTGCAACCAAGACCGACCTTGTCAGCACACTCAGGAAGAACGCGCCTTGACGGGAACGTTGGTTAGCGTGGAATTGTTTAAAGCTCTGGACTTGGGATACCAACTGTTAGAAGTGTACGAAATTTACCACTTTCCCAAGACAGAAAAATTCCACAAGGGCGACGAGACTCAGAAAGGAATTTTCGCAGACTACGTGAATGCCTTTTTGAAACTGAAACAAGAAGCCATTGGTTATCCTTCCTGGTACCACACTTCCGAAGACCAAAAAAACATTCAAAGACAAATACTGGGAGCAGGAAGGCATCATTTTAGACCACATCAAGAAAAACGAAGGAAGGCGATCGTTTGCCAAAGTGATGTTAAATTGTCTGTGGGATAAAATGGCACAACGACCGTGTTTACCCATGACGGAGTATTTGACAAAACCTACTCGCTACTTCCAGATGATTCACGACAAAACTAAATACATGAAACACGTGGACGTCCTTCGTGAGGACTTGATCTTAGTCAATTACGAAGAAGAACTGGACTTTGTAGAAGCCGACGAATTTGGAAATGTCATCATTGCGGCTTACGTGACAGCTCATGCTCGCTTCAAACTGTACGAAGCTTTAGAACTGTTAGGAGATCGTGTGCTGTATTTTGACACGGACAGTTGCATCTACATCGATCGTCTGGGTCAACCTCACCCTGTCATCGAAGGAGACCGTTTAGGAGCTTGGACGGACGAGCATCCAGACGACAAGATTCTAAGTTTTGCAAGTGGCGGTCCCAAAAAATTACGGCTACGAATACCGGGACCCACAAGGAGAAGTGCACACCGAGTGTAAAGTGAAATGATTGACTCTCAATTATCGCACCAGTCGACTGGTGAACTTTGGCGTCTTGAAAGAAGCCTTGCAGTCTGGAGAGGATGGAAATTTTAAAGTGACCACCCGCGAAAAGCACAAGATTGTACGTTTACCCACACATCAAATCGTCAGTCGACCCTTGGAAAAAGTTTATCAAATCGTGTACCAGAAGCGAGTTCGGCTTCCCAACCACTTCACTTTACCGTACGGTCAAACCGATATTGGCCAGCCTATAAAAAGGGACAACGTTCAAGACCGACAGTTCATTGTCACTACGAGCGCCAAGCGAGAAAGATGAATACTTTCAAACAGCAAGTATCGAGCGTAAGACTCAAGTCCAACGAGAAACTCGAGTGCGATGCTGTGCCTCACGATCACATCACCAATGCAGTACCACATCTTAGTTGTTTATTTACTAACGCCATGGCAAACTACGTGCAACCAGACTTTACCTAATGGACATGCTGATATCACCCAGTATAAGAAAGGGACGACTTCCAAGAACGACATTTCATTGCGAGGACAAATGCCGAGAAAGATGGATCACTCTACGCAGATGAAAAAAGAGAAGGAACAAACATCATTGACCTCTTTCACCACCATACCGTCACAGCAAAGTGTGTCGAGGAAGGAAACGGATTCAGTAGACCTAAAGGAGTATTTTAGCATCCAAATAACTCAGACGGCGACTTCGAGGAATTTAGGACAACAGCTTACACCTACACGGTGAAATTTAAAGACTTTGCGTCTGACGTTCCAGCCGAGGAAGCAACAGGTTTCATTACGGACTTTTTTGACTCACTGTTAGAGGAACTCAAACGTCAGTGTCAAGTCAAAGATGGAGGTCGTTTGGGCCTGTCTATGTATCACGACAGTTTGAACTCTCCTGTATGTCTCGGGTTTAGTACACCTGCGGAATTAACTTCTTTCAAACTATTGAGGGCTATTGAAGACGTGCAGACGATGAGAGAAAAATTTAACATCACCGATGGAAAAGTGACCATTCATATGGCATACGTTGTACCTCCATGGTAAGAAGAAAATAACCACCATTGATCTGCTTGTCAATAAGTGTACCTAGCACGATGGATATACCAACAGATCTACAGATGAAAGGGAGTACGTGATGGAAAACATCTACGCTGGGACACAAGTAGTAGCTGACCAGATATAAAAACAACGTGTGTGACGGATATAGAGAAAAGCACGAACTTTGTCCTATTTGATTGTTTGTTACTTTGTTTGTTTTAGCTTTTTCTTAAAAATGAACATTTAATGTAGAATGAAAGAAAATGCATATACGTTGTATATGAAGTGGGGGTTATTTTTGAAGGCATGAACTTTAATTTTAAAAAGTAGTTTACTAGAACTAAGAACTAAATAACTTGTAAATAGGTTTGTTTAATGTCCAAATGTTTATGTATTAAATGGATAGTGCTTAGACCAAAGCACAGGCCAGAGAGCCCATGTATATATTTGAATAAATATTGTGTACCCATACAATAGACTTTTCTTATTGGAGTCTCTATTCTGTCTGTGAGTCTTTCTTTGGAACATCTCTGTCTTCTTTCCTGTGTGTTTCCATCTTCTTTGTTTAGATGTGTATTTGTTTGTTTCTATATGTCTATGTTTGTCCCTATTAACCTTTGTCCCTATAAATGCATTTCACCCTATAAATAGTTTTGACCCTATAAACCCCATGACGTCACCAATGTTCATTACCATTGACTCACAGGTGTCATTCCCATGTTAAATTGCCATTGTCGCCAAAGTGCAAACACCCTATTTTAACGTTAAGGTCCCATTGTCGCTAAAGTGGCTCTGTATTGGCCCATGTATTCCCCATGTTAAAGTCCCATTGTCGCCAGTTTTGATATACCCATTTTTAACATTAAGGTCCCATTGTCGCTAGAGTGGCCCACTATACTACTACCAGTTTCTACCCTGCAGTAAATATGCGTTAGGGGTCTAATAATCGTTCCGAACACGGCACAGAATCTGTTATTTTTTAATACTAGAGAAATTTAATAATGCGGACTCAATCGATTAGTTGAAGTTGCTCAGAATAATGAATGCATCATGAAAATGTTATTTACTACTATTTTCTACCGTGTCCAGCATCAGTCTAGGCTTTAATATTTGAAGTGTGATGACGTCATCAACCGTTATTTCTACTATCCGAACTTTAACTACACATTTCTGTTCTGGAAATTTATATAAAATTATCAAATGATACAAACTGATATAAAAAACAAGTTAAACATTTTATCTTGTGAAATTACTTTCATGATGTTATTCAGCCCGTGGTAGAATGGGCTACTTCCGCCCTATAATAAAGTAGTTTGCCTCCCCTCACCCCAAAGCGGGAAGAAGAGACACAGAGCGGGTCACAGTATATATGCGTTTGGCTGGCCAAGATCGGTTGATAATGAAAGTTAGATATTAACAAAGAGAATCTTATGAGAGCTTATCCTAGTTGTAACTGAAAAATAAAATAAAAATAGAGACATTGTTTTATTGATGAAATTTCAGTCCTTTAAGAGAATTGAGTTTGGAATACTCATTACTGAATTTAGCACATGACTCTTGGTACGGAACTTAAAGCACATGTAGATCCAGAAAATGCAGAGCGTTGTATAAATTTTTGATTAAAATGAAACGAGGCTTTCATCTCTTAGTATGTCATTGAGTGTGTGTGTGTGTGTGTGTGTGTGTGTGTGTGTGTGTGTGTGTGTGTGTGTGTTGGCGAATTCCAAGTTTTCGATAGTCAATTAATTGGTTCTGACTCGAGATCACACCTCAACATAAGCGTCAAAATATGGAGCTGGACGGTAGAGATTAAAATCGGACTACAGTATACCATTCCACTAACGTCTTTGTCAGTGATCAACTTAATCCACACACCATTAACAACTTTGGTTCAGAGTTCAATTATAAAGTAAACAGGTTCTTTACATGCATCGCATTATTTTATTATTGTGACTTGGTTCGCGTGACAAACAGGAACTTCAGCATGGATTATGAGATTACGCAACTTATGGTCATACATAAACGGAAAGAGGCAGAATCTAAACCAAGCCGGTTCCTCAGGGAATGAAACAAACAATTGTTTATTAATTTGTTTTGAAGGAAAGGAAATAAAAGCTTGGATTAACATACATGGAATATACATATGGTTGGTGTTACTGCAATTGTTTCACGCACCAGCAATTAGTCTCGCATTGTTTTGACAGCAACGACACATAACAAAACTGATGTTGTAGCTCCCTCGCTTGTAAAGTTCCAGCTGCAATCCAATACTATGTGTCAATAATTTGATAACCGTAGAAACTCCAGCTTTTACTGTAAGTTTTCTATATTTAAAGTTTCGGGAGGCAGATTTACACCGTATGTAACCGTATTTATATATGTAATAACGCCACCTTAATGGATCAAAGAAATTAGCCGACTCTTCTTCTGGTGCTGTGCTGTTATTGTCAATCACTGATCAAAGTGGGTTGGGACTACCATCGCATGCAAAGAATAGATTGGCTTTTCACAGAATGATGTTGAGACAGTTAACTGTCATGACTTTAAGCTATTATTTTTACAGTTTGTCGGTACCTGATTACAGACAAACCCATTTTGTTCTCGTACAATGACAAGTTTTACCGGTAAAAAACCGGCATATACCGGTCTAACGGAATCTAGGTTCGATTCCTACCATCGGATAAACCCAATTTGGATGCAATGGTGTGTCCCTGGTGAGTGCACTTTATTTTATTTGCGTCATCACGCTCCAACCCTCATGTATCGCTATGACGAAGTATCAGAAATAATCTTGTAGTGTGAGGAAAAAGGCAAAAAGAAGCACAGTTTATCAAATTCGACGATTTTCTGTAATTACAATTAATGCCTATCGCCATCCGTGCCGTTTTCTTTTTTCTTTCTTTTAATGAAACACTTCTGAGGATGAAACTGTTTATTTGTCACTTTTTCATTTCTTTCGCGATCTGTCCCAGACCCACCCCCAACATTAGATGAAGTTTCAGAAAACTTAGTAAAAATGTTCAAATAACCTCTTGTGCTTGCGAAGCACAGATGTCCACACTTACCTGCTGCACTATTCAATGTAAAATGAAATATATGTGTTGCTGTCTTAAGTATGTTAATGCAAACTAGAATATGCTTCAGAATTCCTATATATGGTGCAGCACAATAAGATGTACATCTAACACAGCACAATAAGATGTACATATAGTATGCACAATAAGGTGTACGTATAGCACAGCACAATAAGATGTACATATAGCACAGCACAATAAAATGTACATATAGCACAGCACAATAAAATGTACATATAGCACAGCACAATAAGATGTACATCTAACACAGCACAATAAGATGTAAATATAGTATGCACGATAAGGTGTACGTATAGCACAGCACAATAAGATGTACATATAGCACAGCACAATAAGATGTACGTATAGCACAGCACAATAAGATGTACATATAGCACAGCACAATAAGATGTACGTATAGCACAGCACAATAAGATGTACATATAGCACAGCACAATAAGATGTACGTATAGCACAGCACAATAAGATGTACATATAGCACAGCACAATAAGATGTACGTATAGCACAGCACAATAAGATGTACATATAGCACAGCACAATAAGATGTACGTATAGCACAGCACAATAAGATGTACATATAGCACAGCACAATAAGATGTACGTATAGCACAGCACAATAAGATGTACATATAGCACAGCACAATAAGATGTACGTATAGCACAGCACAATAAGATGTACATATAGCACAGCACAATAAGATGTACGTATAGCACAGCACAATAAGGTGTACGTATAACACAGCACAATAAGGTGTACGTATAGCACAGCACAATAAGATGTACATCTAACACAGCACAATAAGATGTACATATAGTATGCACAATAAGGTGTACGTATAGCACAGCACAATAAGATGTACGTATAGCACAGCACAATAAGATGTACATATAGCACAGCACAATAAGATGTACATATAGCACAGCACAATAAGATGTACATATAGCACAGCACAATAAGATGTACATATAGCACAGCACAATAAGATGTACGTATTGCACAGCACAATAAAATGTACATATAGCACAGCACAATGAAATGTACATATATCACAGCACAATAAGGTGTACGTATAGCACAGCACAATAAGATGTACATATAGCACAGCACAATAAGATGTACATATAGCACAGCACAATAAGATGTACATATAGCACAGTACAATAAAATGTACGTATTTCACAGCACAATAAAATGTACATATAGCACAGCACAATGAAATGTACATATAGTATGCACAATAAGGTGTACGTATAGCACAGCACAATAAGGTGTACGTATAGCACAGCACAATAAGCTGTACATATAGCACAGCACAATAAGATGTACATATAGCACAGCACAATAAAATGTACATATAGCACAGCACAATAAGATGTACATCTAACACAGCACAATAAGATGTACATATAGTATGCATAATAAGATGTACATATAGTATGCACAATAAGGTGTACGTATAGCACAACACAATAAGGTGTACGTATAGCACAGCACAATAAGGTGTACATATAGCACAGCACAATAAAATGTACATATAGCACAGCACAATAAAATGTACATATAGCACAGCACAATAAAATGTACATATAGCACAGCACAATGAAATGTACATATAGCACAGCACAATAAGGTGTACGTATAGTACAGCACAATAAGATGTATATATAGCACAGCACAATAATGTGTACATATAGCACAGCACAATACAATGTACATATAGCACAGCACAATAAGGTGTACATATAGCACAGCAAAATAAGGTGTACATATAGCACAGCACAATAAGATGTACATATAGTACATCACAATAAAATGTACATATAGCACAGCACAATAAGGTGTACATATAGCACAGCACAATAAGGTGTACATATAGTACAGCACAACAAGATCTACATATAGTACAGCACAATACTGTTTACATATAGCACAGCACAATAGGATGTACATATAGTACAGCACAATAATGTGTACATATAATACAGCACAATAAGATGTACATATAATACAGCACAATACGATGTACATATAGTACAACACAATAAGATGTACATGTAGTACAGCACAATAAGATGTACATGTAGCACATCACAATAAGATGTACATATAGTACAACACAATAAGATGTACATATAACACAGCACAATAAGATGTACATATAGCACAGCACAATAAGATGTAAATATAGTACAGCACAATAATGTGTACATATAGTACAGCACAATAAGGTGTACATATAGTACAGCACAATAAAATGTACATATAATACAGCACAATAAGATGTACATATCATACAGCACAACAAGATGTACATATAGTACAGCACAATAATATGTACATATAGCACAGTACAATAAGGTGTACATATAACACAGTATAATAATGTGTACATACAGTACAGCACAATAAGATGTACATATAATACAGCACAATAATGTGTACATATAGTACATCAATATGAGATGTAAATACAGTACAGCACAATAAGATTTACATATAGTACAGCACAATAAGGTGTACATACAGTACAGCAAAATAAGATGTACATATAGTACATCAGAATAAGGTGTACATATAGTACAGCACAATAAGGTGTACATGCAGTACAGCAAAATACGATGTACATACAGTAGAGCAAAATAAGATGTACATATAGCACAGCAAAATGATGTGTACATATAGCACATCACAATAAAGTGTACAAGATAACAACACTATTGAATTAACAGAAGTTTTTGACAATTCCATAAAGTATTCGAAATATTCATGGAATCTTTGGCAATTTATCACACCATATTTAACTTTCCATATTGTCATTAATTTGCATGCAACACTTATATATAT
>JAECUM010001091.1:0-89472 GCA_016617855.1 Megalonaias nervosa
CTTTCTAAAGTCATGTTTTTCCCAAACTTTTTTTAAAGCATTATAATATTAGCATATTGCATATTTTTTTTTTTATCATCCAGCTTTAAGAGCGATATAAAATTCATTTAGTTCACATGAGTCATTTAGAACATGCAGTGACATACGTATGAAAAAGGAGGAGGGTAATTTCCAGTGTTCCAGGCTTCCTGTTTGGTACTAAATGGTTTTCTCTGAAGTCATATATTACGTAAGCAGTAACCATAGCAAACTTGCTTTGCGCCTCTTCATTGTCAGGCTTGATTCCCCTGTTTCTAACACATTTTTAAAAGTTTTGACTGATAATTATTTCAACTTTTTTTTTTTTGCAGGAACTACCAGAGAGTGGTGTGGAAAGTCCCTACAAGTTTGTTCCAGACTTGGAACCCATTCGATTCAATGCTCCTCTTTTACCGGGATTTAAGGATGCTGAGGGAATTCTACGACAGGTCCAGAAAAGCAGAGGTTATTTAGAGGCTAATTTAGAGACCGTTATGAAGGGAAGGCAGGAGACAGAGGTCTTTTCATTACTTCAGGCTGTCTACCATGACAGGTATCTCTCTCTCTCTCTCAAACTTTATAAAAACTCATTACCTACTGGTATCTATAAGTGCATCTACTGGTATCTCTAATTGCAGTGAAGATTGTTTTGGGAATTTCTTTCAAAAATCATTAGGCCTGTAAATCTTTCTTTCATCCTGTCCCTTTTTCTTTCTTTTGCTTGCATGCTTTATATGTGCATAATATTTTAAAGCTGTTTGTATGTTTGTTTGTATGTCTGTATAGCAATGTGGTTTTTGGAAATTATTTCTCAAAACGAGCAAGCCATTACTGTCTGTCTGTATATAGAAAGACTGGTTTGAGATGCATACAAAAACTCCAGTGGAAATTAGTTTCTTGAAATCAACAGACATAAAGTTTAAGAACTTTGAAAATTACAGTCACCGAAACTTGCAGACATTTTGTTGCAAAGGTTTCATTGGCCTTTTTGAGCAAGGAGTTCAAGGATACCAGCAGTGAGGAGAGAGAGAGAGAGAGAGAGATTCATGAAGGTTTTCTTTGTTCTTTTAATATTTTTGGCTTTGTTGCATTTGTAGTATGTGTACTTTGTTGTTCAGGGTTAATGATAAATCAGCTTAATCTGTGTTGCAGTTCAGGTCAATTAAAGTTTTGTATGTCATAACTGACTATAGTTTTGTCCACATGTTGTAAATGCATGCATTTAGGACATTGGAACTAGTGATTAAAGGCTGCTAGGTAAAACCTTGCCCAAATGCCTAATTTTTGCATGTTTTTTTAACACTCAAAAAACTGGATCAATTATTCACTTCTTCTTTGCTAATGAATATTCAGATCTAAAGTCTGACAAAGAGTGATGATAATGACATTATGTTTTTTTCACAACAATGAAAATGATGGAAGGCAGTTATAAAGCATACACACAATATTGTCATTTGTAGGGGTTGAAAATTTAATTGATATCATTTCGATCCAATCCAACGTCCATTTAATTTCCAAACTTAAGCATAATTCATTCAGCTTCCAGCCATCATATACAGGAATGGAAAAAATCAATGAGTAGTGTTTATGTGTACCAAAATTTGGTGTTAAATTAGTGAGCACACCTGTCATGAACTCCCCTACACTTAGTCAAATACTTACGATAGGGAGGGTGAATGTTTAGGACAGGTGATATCACTGAAAGGACGAAGATAAAAAACAAAAAAATACACAAATTATATTACATTTATTGACAGTTAACACTAATAATGCAGACACTCACACTTTCCCACTAATGCTACCACACATGATGATAATAAAATGTTAAATGAATAAAGATTGATAAAAACTGATTCAAGTTCTGTTATTCAGCTCTCTTTTAATTGTACAGTTCTATCATTGCACTATATAAAATCCTCCCCAAAGTCAGTTTTCCCACTTGTATCCTGATCCCAATATCACTCCATAGTTTAGCTCCATGAATTAACAGTTTGTAATCCATAAGTCACTGATACATATATTTATATATTCTTCACAAAATAATAGCTAAACATGGCCACAATTGAACACTATTCACTGTTCCAGAAGTTGACACTATGTCTTTGCTTTCCTTCTCATATTTTGAATCTCGCCTGCACTGGCCAGGACACTTTTTGAGGCCCTTATGGAGACCAGCAGTCCCACACTTCCAATTTACCCTTCACCAGCCAAAATGTTTGGCGAGGTCTGTGGGGTCACTCTCTCTCTCTCTCTCTCTCTCTCTCTCTCTCACACACACACACACACACACACACACACACACACACACACACACACACACACACACACACACACACACACACACACACACACACACACACACCTGTTTGAGGATCATGCAGGAACACGTTTTTCCTTAAAATTGCAACCTCAGTATTGCTCAGTGATGATATCCTGTATTCACTCTAGGTAACATGTTATGCTCAAACTGTTAATATGACAGGTTTGTGTGACAATACCCATTTCTGTCAAATTAGTGAACATACCCATTTCTTTCAAATTAATGAACATATCTATTTCTGTTAAGTTAGTGAGCATAGCCATTTCTGTCAAAGCAGTAAGCATACCCATTTCTGTCAAATTAGTGAACACACTCATTTCTGTCAAATTAGTGAGCATACCCATTTCTATCTAATTAGTGAGCATACCCATATCTGAGCCTGACTCTTCTTGGTAAATAAGTACTGTTCCATAATATCATCTCTCCACGTAAGACATATGACTTCTGATTATATAGTGTATGTTTAGTTAGGTTTGGTCATGTGATATTATCTATTAACTTCAGAGAAGTGCAGACAGTGTCACATGACATTTAGTTGAGATGTGAACAATTTTTAAATTTTTATTTTATGTAGTCATCATATGCTTTATGATTTCTGCAGACCGACAGATGTACAATAAGGTGAAAGTTCGTGACTTATCCTACATGACAAAAATCTGCATAATGTGGACACTTTTTATATTATGTCAGAAAATTAGGAAAATCATGGCATATGCAGCTTTAATTCACATTATCTGAAACAATTGGATAAATTTATTTAATTATTTGCCCTAAATAATGCAAGAATAAAATAAATTCTCTAGTTTAAGGCATAAATTATAATGATTGCCAATCTGTTTTCAATTCTGTGGCATAATTTCAGAATATAAACTTAAGATAATATGCACTGTGCCTAATTAATTGGAAAATGAAACTTAAAGAACCTAATTTATATTCTTCAGTTTAATCCAGCTTCTAAAGAAACTCATTATCAGAGCTGTGTAGGTGGTGTTATAGAAGATTTGACATGGTATGAAATTAATAAAACAGGTTTTAAAAATTGCAATTGTTTCTATTATTATTATTATTATTATTATTATTATTATTATTATTATTATATAGCTCTGACCAGGAGAGGATCAGGATAAAGCATCTGGTAGATGAGAAGGTTGTAAAGATGAGAAAAGAAATTGAGGTAATTTACTTTAATTCTCCATATGTTTGCTTCATTAAATTTTTGCATGACATTTTACTGAGTAATGGATGGACATAAATATCTATCATTTGTGCCACTGGTTTTATATTTTTCATGTTGATTTGGAAGAAAATTGTAGATGTGACTAAAATACAGGTTAAAAATTTTTCCTTGTTGAATTGCTAGTCTTCTGTGTTTTCATTATGTATAATTTTTTCATGACATAATTTTTACCATGATGGTTGCTTGTTTTCTTAGCAGTACTTTTAACACATTTTTGGCAATATCATGTTGAGGAAGTGAGAACTAAATGCCTTTCCTAAGGACACACCTGGGCAGTCAACCTTGGCTGGCTTGGGAAGGTATTGATCCCAGGACCCTTGGATTACGAGTCTGATCCTCTACCAACTGAACCACAACAACTGCCAGTTTTAATGGGAATAAAATGTTTGCAAAAATTAATTTTCTTATCTATTTAGTTAAAATTGTATGTTCATTAGTATTAATGTCATGTCCAGTATTTCAGATGAACATTCAGTTTGTCTTTATTAGTTTTTATGTTAAGCTTTATTTCTGCCAAGATAAGATCAAAGCTGCCAAGATAAGATCAAAATTTAGAAAATGACACAAAAGAATTCTGGGTCTGTCACTATCACCATACTTTGTGCCAGGAATATTGTGATACTCACCATCTGTCCATCTGTATCTCATCCTAAGCTGTTGGTTGGAAATTTACACAACTTGGTACAGTGACCCCTAACTACAAAACAACTAAGTATAACATTGCCCCTCATTATACATGGGTATGGTCATGAATTCCAATATTGGGATGAATGCCAATTTGATATTGAACCTACCTCACTATAATGCAAGCATAATTAAAGCACAATGCTTTTATATAGTTCCCTTTAACTTTGTTGTAGTGAAGGACCATGGTACAGTAGTTTTCCATTGGGTAACCATGCAAATCAAGGATATATTTCATAGTGAGGGACTAGTTTTCCACAGGGTAACCATTTAAATCAAGGATAAATTGCATAGTGAGGGACTACTGTACATCACTTTTCCATAGTGTGACTATTTGAATCATGCATATATTGTATAGTGAGGGACTACTGTACATCACTTTTCTATAGTGTGACTATTTGAATCAAGGATATATTGCATAGTGAGGACTACTGTACATGAGTTTTCCACAGGGTGACCATTTAAATCAAGGATATATTGCATAGTGAGGGACTGCTGAACATTAGTTTTCCATTGGGTAACCATTTGAATCAAGGATATATCCC
The DNA here is from genome assembly GCA_016617855.1 of Megalonaias nervosa. Taxonomy (NCBI): domain Eukaryota; kingdom Metazoa; phylum Mollusca; class Bivalvia; order Unionida; family Unionidae; genus Megalonaias; species Megalonaias nervosa. The sequence goes on from JAECUM010001091.1 coordinate 4,805, forward strand.
TATTCTTTGCTTCCTCCCTTGGCTTTCCAGAGAGTAGATCAAATAAAAAAGTTAGCTGAAATTATGCATGAAAATGAATCAAAATCAGCTGTTGGTCAGATTTTTTTAACAAGGGTATAATGCAGCTGTGATAGGCATAAAGAAATAATATTTCTCATTACTGTTAGTACAGAAACTATGTGTATTCATAAATTTATATTTCTGCATTTTTTAAAATTTTTAATTAGGTATTGCTCTCTGTTCTTGTAAATCATGTGTACCACAGTTTGCATTACTTCCAAATATTACTTCCTGTGTATATTTGATAATAAAGGAAGTATTTAAGTCACTTGACTTTGTTAACAATGAGTTCCACCTTTGATAAGTTTAAGGACTCTTTTAGAAAGGAGAAATTTTTCTTTATTTAACTAAATATTTAAAGTTGTAAATTCCTTGAATGATGGAGACATTAAAAAATTAAAACACCAAAAAGTTTTAATAAATTCTTCAAATTATTATAGATTTTTTGATACCTTAAGCATTTCATACTATTATATTGTATATCTTATTCTGTTTTACCAGGCCCATATTCATTTACCTACATAGATCTATCAAGTATATCTAGTTTATTTTGTTACAATTTAACAAATATAAGACATATATGACAAAGGTAATTTTGAGTGAGTGAGCACTAAAATTTTGGAGTTTAATGAATATGGGGCCAGTCACCTAAACATTTATATGAAAGGCTAGAATTCTTTATTTCAGACCTCATGGTTCATATATGTATAATGACATACATCAAAACTAAGATGTGAACATGTTTTATATATAATAAACATTGGTGTCGTACCGTATATACTTGCTTATGAGTTGAGTTCATCTTCAAACAGCAGAGACCCAGATTTGTCATAGCACTATACATCGGCAGATCTGGATCTATGCAGCTTGTTTGGAGTAATCAGCAAAACAAACAATGGCATATCAGGGTCTGTGTTGTTTGCAGTTGGACTCGACTTCTAAGCAAGTATAAACAGCATGTAAAAAGCATTCTTCTCTTATTATTAAGAACAAAATCAAAAGATAGTTAAAAAGTAATTCGTTCCATCTATCAATTATCCAAGAAATAAAATGGATTTCACAGCTCCACAGAGACTTTAAGTTACAGTTGCTATGATTGGACATCCTCATCATCATTGAAAACAAATACTTTCTCATTAAATCTTCAAAACTAAATACATTATGATTAACAGATTTCGTTGAAGCACTGTTCCATCTTTAAAGGCCAAATAATAGACAAATACTATTGTTATAACAAAAAAATTATCTTCGATAAGTTCAGCACTATTCAGGCTCTGTATAAAAGAGTACTCATTATAAAATAATTTATTATGATTCGATTTTTGTCTTGTAGAGAGAAGTAACGGATGAGAGGGTCTGGGAGGAGATCAACAAAAAGAAACCTCTGCAGGTACCTGGGGCTGCCAAACCCATGCCAGCCCCCATCAGTGTCAAACCCTATAGTAGGGGCACTCAAAGACAAGGTACAGCCACAGCAGCTAAAGCAGATAGTGGACTAAGCAAACAGACAGCAGCAGTGATTAACAGAAGACCTGCAGGGAAAGAGAACATACCTCAGAGACCTAAACCTCAAGTGAGGGTATGTCATCTTTATAAACACTAAAACTGAAAAGGCTTGATTTACAGTGTAGCAGCACAAGAAGGTTATTTGGTGCCAAGATAATTGGAGTAAGCACCTAGCCCATGGACACTTCACAGTATCTAATCCAGGCTGATTCAGGATTATGCATTTTCTATTTTAATACTGTGCATTCATTTATATTTCTCGGTTTGCAAACAATGACATAATTGTTGGTACTAAATTTTATGAATGAGGAAGGATCATTGATTTCCTCAATTATATTATTTCCAAAGAAGGATCATTGTATATGGGGTCTTTAGACATTGTTCATGGAGTCTTTAGTTATTATTCATAGGGTCAAGGGTTATTGTTCATAGGGTCTTTAAGTTCATGGTTTGCAACAACCACTAAATCCTTGAAAGCCATTTGAACACAGAAAAATAATACACTTTTAGTTCTTTATTTTTAACTCAGAGTATGTATGTATGTACTTAATGGCATATCAGAACAATTCTGGCTATACAGTGCCAGTTGAAAGTTAGGTTCTAAAAATGTACAGATAAAATATTGCAAAAACACTCAGAATTTTAAATTTGATTTTCACTTATTGTTTGATTCCACAGCTATATGTAATACATAAATCCCTGTCCCTACATGTATATATGCATCCCACTTATGAATTAAAAATAGTATGTGGTTACTTTTTTAAGCTGGCTTATGTTTTAGAACAAAATGTTGTAGAAATTGAATGGATTATTTTTGTTGTAGGTTTACTTTGATTTAAATCATGGCTAAATTTCAGAGTTTAGACTATTTTGATTGATTAGATTTTCAATGACTTATTTCTTAAAAACCACAAGAAAAAGTGGTAATAATTAGAACATTTTTAGTGTGAGGTACATGCTTACAGATTCCTACTTAAAATGAAAATTAATTCTTAAACGTTCTAACCAGTCCATAAAGTGTTCGCCTGTGTAAGAATTATATTATCCTTTATCAACAGATAGCCTCAGAAATCTTTTCTTAAATTTATGAGGAAACTAAATTTGGAAACATATTATTTACAACAGGTTTAGTTTACAATGGGTCATTTAATAATAAAAATTGTATTTTGCAAATACTGTATATTGAATTTTCAGATGAAAAAATGGCTCCAGGTAGGTAGAAATAGCATATTACCTTTTTTTTCCTTCAGCCTAAGCAAAGATCACCATTTGAGGATGAAGAATACATGACCCATGTGTATGGCAAAGCTTTGTACCAGAAGGGTCGGACCACAGTAAAGGCTCCGTACATACATCTGCAGAATGATCCCAAACAGAAACCAAGTAGACCACCAGGGGTCCAAGAAGTTAGAGGTGAGGTTTGCAGAAGTGTTTAGGAGTAAACAATTCAAATGAAACTTTTGATTAATTTTTGCTGGCTCAGGTGATCAAAGCATTACAGTTATTCTTTATATTTAAAATATTAAATATGCAATAAGGATGATTATAATATTTTCTAAAAGTAAACAGAAAGGAAAGAAAATGTGCCACATGTTTTGTGACTTGAATAGCACATAAACAAACTGGATGGTGTATATAATTGCATGTGTTATATCATTATGTGATGTTGCACATTTGTGATTTTATAATTACATCTTGTGTAATTTCATTAAATGATATTGCATATTTATGATATAATTACAACTTGTGTAATGTCATTAGATGATATTGCACATTGGTGATAGCAAGAATATGAAATTGGTTTATGACCTTATATGATGAATTTCACAATTGCATTATTTTCCCGACTGAAAAAGTCTTGTTGTAAACATATGTCTAACCATCTTTGCATCATCCATCCAACTCTGGTCCATTTTTCTGTTGGTCTGTGCATTCCAAAATAATTTACATTCAACTTCACAAAAGCAACAGTAGAGTTAAGGCACTTATTTATTACTCATGTAGAAATAACTTGTGTCAATCAACAGCTTGATCAAAGAAGTTGTCAGCTGTTGAAACATTGCAAGTGCAGCCTTCACATGGTAGGGCTTTAATTCTGATGCATACTGGCAGATCACTTAGGAAATGTGAATCACAAAATAGAACTTGGTTACAAAACAGACCAATAGAAATCATATCAATACTTATGTAGCATTAAAACTTGTAGACCGAAATAGTTTCATTTGGCAGTCTGCTAAAACATGCCATATTAAAAAGTAAATGGGACAACAAGCTACACAAAGGATTTATCAGATTGGCATTGTCCAGAACTCCTTTGAATAAATTCACAGTAGTCCCAGAATAATATTTTTGTCCAATGAGCATTTTGTAATTCCAATGTATAAAAATCCAGACAAATGTTTCCTCTCAGATAATGTCTAAATAGAACATTAAACACATCTACAGACTGATGTTAAATCAAGAACACAGGAAATAAGAGTGAAATAATTGTCTAGCTAGACCTACTTATATACACCCATATAGCTGACCCATCCAATGGGAAATAACTTAATTCTGCTAAAATCCCACCTGACCTCACCAGCCAATGAGAAATTACTCCAAACTTGTCAACAGGTTCAATGTATAGGTTGAATTTAACTTGTAAACACCTATTTATAGCACAGTATAAAAACTAGAATCCACACCCCAGGGCAAAACATTAGCCATGTAATATCTTGTTTATAGCTGATCACTACAATTTACAGTCATAAACAAAAATTACACACATTGTAGGTATAATAATGTAACAAAGATTACAAAAAATATAGATATATAACAAAAATTATTATAGTTGTTGGTAAGTTCATGAAAATATTAAATATTTCACGTGATGTAAGCACAAGCATTTTCTCTGATAATTAGGTACCTGTTATTGTCTGATTGAAGTGAACTTCATTTCTGTTTAATTACCAGCAAACACACTATAACTTGAAAATGAAACACCAAGTCTCCTTAGATTCTGGTTGTGTACACAGTTCCAGGAAAAAATAATGTGAAAATGTCAACTGAAAATTACAAGGCATTAAAAAATTATTTTGGCTAATAATATTTGATCTTCAATGAAGCATTATGGTCTGAAGACACAGGAAATTTGATAGGATTGACACTTACCCTGTACATCATTCTGGTGCAATACCACAGCTTGTAATTCAATTATACAAATATAAAATTTGCACATATTTTTTGACATTATACATAGATATTCTGACAAGAATTGTTCGGTACAAATTTTAATGTCATGAAGACCATATTTTGACTTAAGGTTAAACTTGTAATAAAATGAAAAGGGTTCATTATCAATCTTTTAGCAAAATTTATGGAATGACTTCATACTTCATTTCAGTGCATACCCTACTCATTTGCTGTATCAGATTTCTATGATTGTAAGACAGGTTAACAGCTGTTTAATAATTTCAGGTGTAGAAGTAAAATCATCCAAAGCCCAGACTGCTCCTGTTGTGAGGCAGTACTACTTCAACCCAACAGATGGCACATACATCCCAGTGTCAGTTACCTCAGGAGGTCAGTAATTTAACATTAGAGGGCCATTGCCATTGTGAAATCTGTTTCCTTCAAGAATAGTAAAAAAATAGAACAGAGCAATCACAATTTTATATATCTGGTATTCAACTTCTTTAAATTTTTCTCAAATTTTCTTTGTTATTTGAATTCTGATACGACAATGTAAGATTGTTTGCTACATGATCAAAAACACCCTTTTTTGATCTGTTACTTTTGTTTCCTAAAAATTATAATGATAACATCTGATAAATCAAATGCTCTGTACGGTAACATTTAAACTGCGGAAAGAGTTGTTCACGTGATGTTTTGAATGCATTGAAATTAAATGATTTGATTCATAATCTCCATTAAAACTGTTGACTTTCTGATGTTGTCATTATATATGTGGATTTCCACCTCTGTGAGATGAACATCACCTAAAAGCACCTGGATGACCATATAGGTCAGTTTATAATTTCCCCAAGGTTGGACTGCAGTGTGAAAATGGCAACCTCCACATCCATAACATCTGGTCCATTGCTGTTAGCTTCTAATAATCCATTGCAAGTAATAGTGAGGTTTACTTCAATTGCAGCCCCAATACAAGGGCAGTTAATCCCAATGGCAGTACCACTTGGAGAGCCCAGACTTGACCCTGGTCTGAAAATGCCTACCTCCACTTCAACACCTTCTGGTCCAATGTTGTCTGCACACAGAGTGGTGCCACCTACAGCTGCCAGGAATGTGACACTGGTCTCCTTGCCCACTGAGTTACCCAAAAAGGAACAACATATCCCTGAACTTGGAAAACAGGTAGGATGTTCAAGTTTTAGTTCAGTTAAATCAGATGAAATAAAATTAATTCATATTAGTATTAATATGGTTTTTATGATGGTACATTAGTATAGGTACCGATAACTTTCGTAGTTTTAATTAATTTGTAATTCTTTGTAATACAGACTGTAAAATCTTAATGTATCCACTTACACATTGGAAAGTTCTGCAATGTCTGAAAACTAATCCAAAAATATTAACTCCATGTTATAAGAAACTTCTCCTTAAGCAAACAGAAGCTTCTTAAAATACATTACCTGATCATACTACTTTAGGAGAACTGCTACTACCTCACAAATCCAGCCCTCCTTGGCTTAAACATTTTAGCTAACATGCTAACAGTTATCTGCAGTCCTGTGAAAACTTAAGTTACTACTTCTGCTTATCCCAAGAAACATGCCTTCTACAGACAAAGAGGCTTTGCACTCCACATACAAGAAATTGGAAAATTTCTACCCCAAAGCAAGTTGGAGGAGTGATCTCTTTGAAGGGAAGTATACTTCATCAATAAATTTCCAATGTTTCTTCAACAACAAAGTTTCTGGCTTTTCAGTGTCATCACTTTGCCATCCTCACACACTTAGGTATGCATTGGGCATGATTGCAGTTTCTCATATTGCTTTAGTGTATTTCATTAGTTGTACATCTTGTGTGATATTAAAAACTTGTATCATATTGCTGTATAATTCCAATTCAGTTGGATACATCCTTGTAAGTTTTCTATATTACTCGAGTCTTAGTATCCATCTCATAGTTACATGCGTGACACTCTACTGATTTTATCTGTATAGGCCATCAGGTGTGTACTATAGAAAACTCGTTTATATTGCTGTATAGTTTCTGCTATGGTTGGATGTGTACAGGTAAGTTTTCTTTGCTTAGTTTATTCATAGCATCCACTTCATAGTTACTATGATTGACATTTCTGTGATTGTACCTGTATAGGCAGTCAGTTGGCCTATCCTAAAATATAACATCTTTTCGAAGTTATATATTATTGTCAACTTCATAAGCATTAATAGCAATGCTCCAAAACTCTACCTGTATGGGCAGCCATGTGTGCTTTTTGACACTTAATTGTCATAGTCTGTAGCTCTGCACAGACACTCAGTTTATAATGCAAGACTCATGCCATTCTATACCTGTATATATTGTCCACTCAAGTTTGTCTTACAGGTTTAGACCATATGCAAGACCTGACTAACAACTGCACTACCGTGTTGTTTAATCTGGTTGTCAGACTACAAGTTCATGTCAGGCTAGCTTATTATAGACAGAAGTCAATCACAGCAGTACTGGGGATACTGAATGGAGAAGGCATAGAAACACACATTGAGGAATGAGGACTTCATCAGTTTGCACATTAGGGGTTGACACCATATCACTTGTGCTGGGGAGGGAAATGGAGATCAAATAGTCTCAGTTACCAACTTGCATATCAGAATAAGGACTGGCTATGTGGATCAATATTCCATACCATGTTCAAATAGCACGAACTGGACAATGTCATGATAACCAAGATGGCAGTTTTCTCTCATGACTGGATTATCTGATCATAATGGGTCAGAACCACAATTAATCATACAGTATCAGCCACCAGAAGATCAAATTTTGCCCAGTTTTAGGAACCCATGTAATACCGGCACTATCATCGATCAGTCTGACCTGCATAGTGCCACTAGGCACTCCCTGTTTACGATCCCCAACTTAGTGCCTCAATATCCAAGAGATGTCACTTCTCTTTTCATCAAGCCTTTGCCACTAAAAGGGAGCCTGTACTTAGTGGCAACATGGAAGTCACTATATCTAGTTCTGATGTTCTGTATGTTAGTGAACCACTATCACTGACATTCTTCTCCAGCTACTTCACAGTTAGCACAAGAGACATTGGCTGCAACACCTTTCCCCAAAGATGATGAAACTTGCTTGCAAGTCCCTTCATCATTATTATAGTACTTGATGCACAAAGACTTTGCCTTATGGCTTCAGCTGGAGAAGTTTTCCTCCAACAGCTACTGGAGTTTGGTCCTTCTTTTACAATAACTGCTTGATCTAAAGTTCTGGCATCAGTTGATTATTGACTATAAAGGATGAATCTACTTTCAAATTACTTCCACACTCTGGCAGTTACTGACATTCTGGGCTGCTTGTCAATTACAAGACAATCATTTTCTTACAACAATACCCTCCCTCGAACATGAGTAGATGGTTATATGAGTCCATCACTTGATTTCCATTTGGATACCTAAGTAGTTGTCCAAGATATTGCAGCTTCAGGGATGATAAAGCCATCCTTTGTACAAATGGATTGGAAGCCTTTAAATGACATAGTAGTTGGTGTGCAATATCATGGCTGTTGGATCTAGTATCTATGCAGATCTTTCAACAGGTGGAACACAGAGTATCTTCTCCAAAGAGACATGCATGGAGTCTGTTTCCAGAATGACCCATGCCTTAATCAGAGTTCCTTAACATACTCCAGCCAACGCCATAACAGCAGCAACAAACTTACAGGTGGTGGAATGAGATTCAGTGCTATCTCCACCTTCCATGAAATCTTCATAAGGCCAAGCTACGCTCGCAACCTTTGTCATTTAATCTCCTCTTTAATGGTTAGGTTGATGAAAATCCTCAAACAAGCCACCGAAGAGACCAATTTCCCTCCCTTACATTCTCAATTACAGTGAAGGGATTTTTAAGCAGTCAACAAAAAGATCACAGGGATGCCCCTAGGACACCATTCACACTGCTTCCCGGAAGTTCCTGCAATTCATCTACAAAGATACCGTTTACCAGTTCAAGGTACTCCCAGTTGGACTCACCATCAGTCCCAGGGGTTTTACTCGATTGATTGACTGGGACTACCTCCAAGGTGGCAACATCAACTATCTGGACTACAGTCTACAAAATCATCAGGTGAATTAAATCTTGGGGAAAGACATAATATCCCTTGTTAATTTCCTTCTCAACTTTGGTCTTCTTGTCAAGTCCAACCTTGTACCATCTAACATTTTGTTCATCTAGGTATAGAGTTCAACACTTGGTAAACAGAACATGTCTCCCTCAGGAACAAGCATTGAAAATCAGAACAATGGTGGCTTCCTTGCTTATATGGGAGGATCTATCCACCCAAGAATTCCTTCACCTTTTTTGTTTGCTCAGTGTACAGTGGACCTCTTAGTCCATGGTTGCCTATTTATGCACCCTTACAAACAATTCTGTTGTCCAAGTGGAGGCCCAGACTTTGCCCATTGGACCAGCTTCTCACAATCTGCACTAATATGAGGTTCCATCTCAGAAGTTCGGGCTACCTCATTTGGCTCATGTCAGGTAAAACTCTGCAGTACAACCTCCAGAAATCACAATCTGTATGGATGTGATCACAGAGGGCTGGGGACGCACCTTATGTCATCTGGGAAGCCAGTGGAGTGTGGCCCCCACAGGATCTTTATTTGCATATCAGCATTCTTGAGATGAAAGCCATTTCAAAAGCATTTCATTGGTGGCAGGAGGATCAACATGGGAAGGGAGTTCTCATTCTGTCAGACAACTCCATTATGGTGAATTATCTCAAATGGTAAGGTGGAACCATGCCCTTAGATGTTTGCATTTTTGTTTGGGATTTTTTAAAGTGGCATTTTCAATGACAGATTCACATCCATGTTTGTCATCTTCCAGGCTGACTAAATGTATTAGTGGACTTGTCGCAGAAGAATCAACTAATACAAATGGAATGGTCTCTTCATTCCTGTTTTCACTCAGATATGTGCCTGATGGGAGCGACCAATGGTGGACCTATTTTGAATGTCTAAACTCCCAACTTTTGCCTCACCAGTCCCAGATCTGAAGGCCTGGGCAGTCAATGCTCTTTCTATAGATTGGAGAGGTCTGGATGCATACGCTTACCCACCTAAACCTTTGATTCTGAATATGATACAGAAAGCTAGAGAATTGAAGTGTTGCCTCATCCTGCTTGCTTCACTCAAATTAGGATATATTGTGGATCAATGACCTCATCAATCTCACAACAGAAATCTCCAGGAAAATCAAGATATTCCGTCTTCTCAAGCAACCATGATAGCAGGTGTTTCATCTCATTAAAGAGTTCCAGAACCTGCTTGTCTGGATCATATTAAATAAGACCTCAGGAGCAAACAGTTTTCCCAACCAGTGGTGGAGAAATCACTCAAGTGAGATGGCCCCCCACTTTAAAAGCATACAAAGGCAAATGGAAAATCTTCATGCAAAGGTGTGCCCAATAACACATTATACCTAGTATGGTTCTTTGATAAGAAACAACACCAATCACAATCAAAGGCTACCTTTCCATGATCACTGACATGTTGCGTCATCATGGAAGAGAGGATATTGGACAAAACAAAGACCTATCTGATCTTCCGTCCAGTTTTGATTACACATGTCCAGAAGTGGAATCTATCATAGGTACTAACCTGGCTGAACAAAACAACATCCGAACTGCTCTTAAGAGCCCCATTGGTTCACATCCTATATAAGATCTGTTTCAGATCTTAAGTGCATTTGGCAAATGGCAGGCAAAATCAGAAAAATATATGCTCTATCAATGGACCCGAACTACATTCAGTTCTGAGAAGATTGGTCAGTATGACTCATGATGGCCCCTGTTTTTATTTCTGAGAACAGGCTCACATTCATGGGGAATCAGAATTTTGAAATTCCTGTCTGCTCTGGACACTTCATCTCAAGGTTGTCTACAGGACCCAGTGCAAGCTCTGAAATAATACTTAAAAAGGACCAAGCCACTGCATCAAGGGAGATCATGGCTCTTCTTACCCCTCAAAGAGGGAAAAGACACTGTGTCAGCATGACACTTTCATCCTGGATAAAGTGGGTTAGTTATTCCACATATTGGAAAAGAACTCCAGGCCAACTGAATTTGCTTTGCATCTTGGCTAACCAAGTTATGGAAGTTACCACAGAATATTCCATTTGAAGGAAACTGTTCTCGTTATCCTTGTCGTGGGATGTAGATCCCAGTCCACTTCTCCAGTTTTTATATGAGAGATCTTTCATTGTAAAGGGCTGAACTCAATCTGGTGGGACCTATAGCCATAGCGCAATGGGTTACCTTCCTGGGTTGTTCATTAGCTTCATAAGGATGCGCCACCCCAACCTGCTGGATTTGTGGGATGGAAAATATTTCCCTTTTGAAGCCACTCACAAAACATATTGAGTTTATTCTCCAGTCAGGTTATCTCAAAGTCATCTCACATACTTTAGGGGACTAGAGATGGTCTTTCCAAGGGAACTGGATGTATCTCCCTTCACCTGTTACCTATTCTTCTGATGTAACATATCTGATCTCCTGATCTGGTAACATATTTGCAGAAGAAGCCAATTTTTTCTAGTAAGATATATTTTTTCTATAATACTTACCCAATCATAATGCAGATACATCCTCCCAGCCTTCCCTCAGTTACATCCATATAGAGAGCATGCTCTGCTCCAGTAATTACAAAAATATTCATGGGATGTGGCACCTCCCAGTATCAAAGGGAGATTACACCATTTGCCAGCTTGTTGGGCAGATAACTTTAAGCTTTTTAGCTAAAAAGTTTTAGCCTGGTAAGTCTGGATTTGTGAAGTAGTAACTCTCCTAAGATATTATGATTGGGTAAATATTATTGAAGAAACATATTTTTACTAGAAAAAAATTGCTTCTCTGCATGTTAAAGAATAATCCAGCTTTGTTTAAAATATTTATCTTTTCTTTGTAATAAGAGTGTGGGCTACAAATTATTTGAGTTTTCATTTTTTATTTATTTAATATGTGTGTTTGTTTAAAAGATTTGTGTTATCTTAGGAAAAGAATTCAGTTTGTATGTTGGCTGTTACAGTGGAAGTAATTTTAAATATTTGAAGCACAGAACCACTTTTTGAACAAGAAGTTGAAATGATGTTGTCTTTACACATTTTAATATGCATAAATACTTTGTACTTCAGGTGCTACCTGCTGTTGACATAGATACAGATATGTCAGATATATTAGAAGTGACAGAACCTTACTTGCAATCTGCCATGTCTGCAGAGAGAACAAGGCCACTTTCAAGGTCACCAAAGAGGACAAAGTCACCTCCAAAGTCACCAAAGAAAACAAGGTCACGGTCACAGTCACCACCAAAGGTCAAGACAGAGAAAATGGTCCATGTGGAGTCACCAGCCCAGTCACCCACTAAGGCTGCACTTGACGACACTGTCCCTGTCGAAAATGACCAGGTATGACTGAAAGAAACTTTCTTGAGGTGATTTTAACTGCAGGAATTTATTCAACTTTCCTTCTTTTGCATGTGTTAGTGTTAGTGGCTTTAGATAATAATCACAGCTGATTTTGTAATAAATTTTTTTTCTCTTGCTTTGCTGTGCTCATTTCATACATTCTTATAAAGTTCTTTCAAATTAAGCATCTTAGTTATAATATTTGATTCAGGAATGTGTCCATTTTGAGATCAAATTGCTGTAACTCTACAGTTGTTATATCGGTTAATAGTATTACAATGACTTTGAAATTACCTTTTTCAGCTCTGCCTATCATTTTATTAATTCCCTCATTAAATATGCACATAGCAATGCAAGTTAAATTTAGTAAATAGTTCAGAATAACTTTAATAAATCAATTTATTTTTAACTTGGGGAGGAAATAATCTTCTGTCAGTCTGTTGTGTCATTTAGTGAGCATATGTATTGTCAAAGGGAGAAAACTCTTCATTATAATAGTTTCCATTCTTAAAGGGGTCCTGGGTGGGGGAACAGTGTTGTTCACAATATGATCTTCAAAATTGATGCATTAAGGCGACTTGATTTTACCACACTGAACAGGGCTTTTTTATTGAAACAAATAAACTTAGAATACATGATTATACCAGACAGTGAATACCATTATAAGTTTAAGGCATTCTGCAGTTGATGGTACAGTTGTCTGTGTTTAAAGTTTTTCTTTTGACTACTTACTTGATGTGTGTGAGGAGTTTTTTATATAGAAAACTACAAATTATCTCAGTTTAATGCTACTATTTGACTAAAAAAAGGTCACATATTGATTAATGGAGAATTATTAGCATACATATCTGTCATATGAAAAATGGATAATTGAATAGGCCCAAGAAGAAGAAGAAGAAGAAACTTATGTGGAGGAAGAGGATGCAAATGTGGAGTCTGCCACTGGTATAGAGCTCCCAGGTTACCAAGCCCCTGAACCTCCTCTCCAGCAGCAGCGTAAACCAGAATTTCCTCTCAGACCTTCCAGTGGTGACAGGCAGATGACGTCTGACCTTATCGCTGAAGACATCAGGAGAAGAGATGCCTTACAGAACAAGGCTGTAGAATGGTACTTTTTTTTGTTTTTTTCCTTTTGAATAACATTTTGTTCCTGCAAAATAATATCTTTTATTCTGCTACTTGAATGCAGTTCATTTTGAAATCAGTCTTGATGGATAGTGTACCAGTGCTGTTTAAATAGAGCTGATTACTGTAAACAGCATGTCCTGGGGGCTGGCAAGCAAGATATTATGTGTGAGCCATCAAAGTGTCACTGTTACTTATTTCATTTTTTTTTATTACAAAACCTTAAACTTGTTTAAACTTTGGAATTGGCCAAATCCAAATCAGACATCAAAAAATCAAAATTGGACATGTTTATGACCTGGTAGTCATTAAATTATTGAAATCTTTCATCATTTGAATTAGAAAATTGGTTATAAACACTAATGGCATGTATAAAAGAATTATATACTTGTGTATGCAAATATAATTCTGCTATCATTTATATAAGTGTTGCCTCAGATTGCAATGTAATGAGTATAACTGTGTTAATAGTTTTGTTGTATTTTAGGAATTTAGACTTGCAAAATAAACCCTGGATAATCACCTAATATTATACAGATTAAAGTCATTACAGTTAAAGATTAATTACCGTATAAGCCTATGTTGGAAGATAAGCCCCAACCCAAGTTTTACACCATGTTGGTAAATGTTCATTTAGGATATCTCTGTCTGATAATAAGTCCACCCTCTCCCCTAGTTTTGGTAGAACCTACTTCAGGCCTCCTGGTCTTTTCTTAGGAGATATACTATATCTAGAGGCTGGTTGTCTGTTCTTATCAGTCATATGAAATAATAGATTTTGCACTGGAAATGCAGTTATTATGCATAAAATCTTTACTGTAGTTATCCAAACAACTCTTTCTTTGAATAAAATTATTACTGTAGTTATTCAGACAACCAATTATACATAAAATTGTTACTGAAGGTATCCAAACAACTAATTATTCATAAATTTATTGCTGCAGTTGTCAAGACAACCAATTATTTTTGAAAACTATTACTGTAGTTATCCAAATGACCAATTAATCATACAGTTATTACTGTAGTTATCCAAACAACCAATTATTCAGAAAATTATTACTGTAGTTATCAAGGCAACCAATTATTCAGAACATTATTAATGTAGTTATCCAAAAAACAAGTTATTCATAAAATTATTATTGTAGTTTTTTAGACAATCAATTATTCACAAAAAATTATTACTGTAATTATCCAAACAACTAATTATTCATGAAACATTATCACTGCTGTTATCCAAACAACTAATTATTCATGAAACATTATCACTGCTGTTATCCAAACAACTAATTATTCATGAAACATTATCACTGTTGTTATCCAAACAACCAATTATTCATGAAAAAATTATCACTGCTGTTATCCAAACAACCAAGTATTCTGCTACTGCCATAAACATGTCTTGTGAAACACCTGGATGATAAACATTTTCATGTAAAACAGATTCACCAACCAAGTAGTGAAAAATTTTAAAATTTTTATTTGTGACGTTTTAAAAATGTTGCTCTGTTAAAAGTTGTTGTTGTTGTTGTTGTTGTTGTTGTTGTTGTTGTTGTGGGGTTTAACGCCATTTTTCAGCACACGATAGGCTATACATGGTGGCCAGTATTAATGGTGGAGGAAGAAACCGGGAAATCCCCGGAAGGAACCACCGACCCACAAGAAGCTATTGGCAAGCTTTCTCACATATCCACATTCGCCGAATCCTAGACTCGAACCCACGCAGGCAGAGGTGAGATGGCAGTGATCTGTAACGGAGAGCGCTTTAGACCACTTGGCCACTCGGGGCCCCGCTCTGTTAAAAGAACCAGTGTTATAGTATATCAGGCTTTAATCTTACAAATGATATGGAATATTTCACTCAGCTATTAACTGTAACTTTTGTTTCTTTATCAACAAATGAAGAAATTGAACCATAAATTTTGATAGTGTCCATTATAAGATTGACAGACAAACAGTTAATTTGTCAGAATATCAGTATAACAAAACATTGACATGGTTAAGAATGGCATAATAAATTAAGAACTAAAGGCAAAGATGTTGTCAGAAAAAAACTTATTTACCATTGCCACTATTATTATGTTCTTATTAATGAATGGTTGTGATTTATTTTGTCCCTCCTGGGAGCAAAATAGATTGTATGTTTGGTAATAGCTAGCAGACATAAGCATACAAATGTACAATTTTGATTGTGACAGTAGGAACTCCAGTATAATATGCTTCTTGATTACATGTATTCATATATCATGGCTTCTGATATATTTTAATGCCCTGATTTTACCACTACTCAGAATATCAGCAAGTCTGATCAACATATCGGAAAGGAACAATTCATTAAAGACTGAGCAGAATAATAGTTTTTAGGTAAAGATAAACTTCCTTTGCAATCAATATTTGCACAACATGTTGCAATTTTTTCATTGAGTTTGGTGCTATCTTAATCACATTTATTTGTTTGGGCAGATAGTAAAATAACAGTGATAAACAATGTTGAATAATCTTTTGTTACCTTGAGAAAGTAAGTAAATGTATTTTGATCAATTCAGTTAATGTAGCTATGAACACTTTAGTAATTATCAGCAAATATGATCTCTGACGCAGTAGGGTTGTTTAAAATAGGCCTTGAATGGTTCCCTGTTCAAGCTTTAGTTTAGCCCACATTTCATATTGATTGATTGACATAAGAGACCAGTCAAGTATGTTTGAAATATTATTCCAGACAATTACCCAACCATTAGTTCATTTTAATTATAGTTTCTGCCTATCCCCCCACCCCTGGACAGCTTGTACCCCCCCCCCCCCTTACTGATTTTAAAAATAAAAAGCATCAGGGATATAAAAAAATGCACAAAACTTATTCATTTCATTAATTAATTTATAATTTCTAAATTGATTTGTCATCATGCATTCCCTAACATTGTCATCTTTGTTTTTGCATTTTAAACCAAAAGTTTTTATTTTAAGTGAGGAGCCTGCTCACTGTCATTTTCCAGTTGCTGGAAGAGTTCATTTTCAGTGAAGGGTGTGGAAGAAGGCCTACACATACATATAAAGTAAATACTGTCATCAGCATCTAGTGTATGCAGTGTCTAAATCTAATTTCCAAAAAATTGAAAAAAGGTGGTAAAAATATGCCCTTACATCTCAGCTTTATAGAAATTTATGGAATTATCTGCGCTTATGGAACACAATGATCTGCAGCACTCCTGTTGTGTGGAAAAAACAGACTCCTAGCAAATATGGACACCTTATAAGTATTGAAGTTCCATTAGGTTTGAAACACGAAGAAGGTGACAATGTTGGGGCCACTTGGTGGCAGTCGAGTTAAAAATTATAAATCAGTGACTGAAATGAGTAATTTTTGTGTATCTTTTTATCCTTGATGCTTTGTAATCATTAGGGTATGCACAAGCTCATAAAGGAGGGGTAGGCAGAAACCATGTTTTTGAGATGTAAAAAACCAACTTAATCAGTTATCCAAGCCTCCCCCTCGGTCAAGCAAGACATTTATTTAGGCCCCAAGTGTTCTAGAATTGGTCCCATGTACCGTATGTACTTGCTTATAAGTCAAGTCCAACTGTAAACTGCACAGATCCAGATCTGCCATTACTTAATGTGCCAGCAGATCTGGGTCTGTGCAGATTGTTTGGAGTAATCAGTAGAACAAACAACATAGACCCTGATCTGCAAGCTTATTATTCTATAACAGATCAGGACCTTTGTTCTCTGCAATTTGCACAACTTATAAGTGACTACATATGGTACATAATAATGTCATTTTATAGATCCAAACCATCATGTTATAGTGAAGATTGCTTGCATCTTTTGTAATGATGATAATTTGTTATTTTGATATTTGATTGCGTTGATCTTATGTTATACACATTCACTTTGCATTTATTGTAACAGGATTGAGCAGGAGCTGATGGCACAGATCATTACAGAGTTATTCCCCTTGCGTCAGCAGGAGGAGCCTCCAGAGATCAGCCATGTTGTGTCAGAGGAGTCAGAGGAAAGTATGGCAGAGGATAAAGAGGAAGCTATGTTTAGTATGTATACTTTATTTGCTGATGTGGAAACATTTTCAATTTATTAAATATTGATATATTTGTTGGTTACAAAAATCAACTTTTTGATTGGAACAATGACTTTCTTTTTCCCACTCACACTAATGTCAGGAAGATGCTGTGCTACCTCTTGTATCCAGCAATTATGGAAAGAAACAAAATTCATCTTTCCCCGGCTATATTCCACATAGATGATGGAAAGAAACTCTTTCCAACCCTTGCCATTACCTCCCCTCACCAATGCTAGATGGCTACAGTTGTTCACTAGTCTTAAGTTCTCAATAATACAGTATGCATCATATCTAACATTTTTGACAGAATCCAAGTTAATCTTGTGGATTATTGACCATCCATCAACAAAATTAGTATAGTATTGAATGTAAAGGTATTTACTATACGTTGCAATCATTACTATGCAAAATTTATGTGAACTGTTCTCAGTTGTGAACTTCATTTTTTTCTGACATTGTTGGTTGTTCATTCATGCACACTGCATTTATTATTGTTTCTTTAAGTAACAGGTGTGGTTATTGTTATAGTTGACCACTTTGGGGTTTTCATTTCAGATAAAAAATAAAATGACAAAATATGCTAAGTGCAAGATTTTAAGTTGACTAGGTCATGCATGATATATGTCTCTCTTGCACATTGTGTTCTTCCACTGTTGCTAATGTTATATGTGAACACTGTCAGGTTGTATATTTCTGATATTTGGTTGTTCTTGTCATGTCATGTTAAATAATGGCATTATATGCCAGAGTCAGTGAAGACATGCATGAATTGTTTCTCGTGCAAGTATTGTCTCCCAGTTTGGATTTTGTTGTATGAAAAAACTTTTGGGTTGTTTCTTCTGATTTATTTTGGTGTCCTTGTCAGTTTGGATTAACCAATGGTGACATTATTTGCCAAAGTCAATGCAAACATGCATGTGTCACACTTGCACAAAGTGTTCATCAACTTCTAACTGCAGTGTATACATGAAGGTTTCAGAAGGAATTTAGTTGATGGTTTTGTGAAAAAGCTCGAAAAGACAGTTCAAATTTTGATCTCCAATGGTTGCTTGCGATTATAGGGAGAGTATCCTGCCTTATTTTGGCACCCCAGTGGGCATAAGTCCCCCAAGATGTCTAAACATAACCTTGTAAATCCAAGTACAGAAGGTTTTTTTCTTCAGATATCGATGATCCATATTGCCATCAATTCAGGCCATATAATACTATTTAAGCTGCTGACCAGCCAGTCCAGCCAGCCATCGTGCCATACTACACAATCAGTGACTCAGCAAGCCATGCCATATACAGGCTAGTTACACCTTAGTATGCAGAGCTATACAGGGATCTTGTTAGTCATTGCATCTATTTTGCCACACAGAGCAACCTGGCAGTTACTGAACTGGCTGTCCAACTGGCAGCTGGATCATCCATCCTGCTATAAGCAGCGATAACCAACCAGATGGTAGCTGGGTTGTCCATCCGGACAATGTCTGATCTGACTGGTCAATCCACTTACTGGCATTTCATACAAGCAAGACAAACCATGGCACTTGCCCCTGCCACCAGTGCAACTGCTGTCTTAAATCTTCATGGCTTATCATGTGGGGAGATATCAAACCATGCACAGGGACAATGGCATTACCACATCCAATTTTTTGTTCTGATGTTGACAGAATGCCTGATGTGGACAAAGTGAAGGAAGTCTTAAGAGTTCTGCAGATTTCCAATTACCCATCCCATTCAGCTGCATGCCAAGCCAAAAGGTCAAGGCTTTGGTGGATTCATAAGATGAAGTAAAACAGTCATCCTTCCATCCTTCAGTCAGCAAAAGGTAAAGAAAGATCTGGCTGCATTACTGATAAAGTATGTGACTAAGGCAATTCCAAGGCAGCTACCAACATCATTCTCTCTATACTGGCGTTGCACACATTTGCATATGTTCAGCACAGAGTTGCCATCCTTGGATAAAAACACTGAAACTGTTCTTTTGACCAACCCATTATTTTATAAGGTGTACATAAATGTCTTGCATGCCACCTCGAAGTTAGTGCTAAGATGTTTACAAGCCACACATCATGATGGCTAAAGCCCTGACAACTTTTTGGACTAGACTGGCTATTCTGAGGGGAGATGTCTGCCTGCATCAAACCTTGGCCCTGTGATCAGCACCTTTTTGGCATGTCAGTGTTGTTTGGCATGTCAGTGTCATTTGGCATGTCAGTGTTGTTTGGCATGTCAGTGTTGTTTGGCATGTCAGTTCTGCCTGCATCAAACATTGGCCCTGTGATCAGCACCTTTTTGGCTTGTCAGTGTTGTTTGGCATGTCAGTGTCATTCGGCATGTCAGTGTTGTTTGGCATGTCAGTGTTGTTTGGCATGTCAGTGTTTGGCAAGTATATAAGTATGCTTCACAAGAACTGCTTCTTCAACTTACCTTACTGCCTGCACCTACCTTCAGGCCTAACAAGTTTAAGCCACAGTGAAGAGATGATCACTGGCAAAAGGAATAAAAGGCCAAATAACACTCAAAGGCAACCATTTTGTCCTCAGTCCAACTTCCCTTCCATGTTGGATGTGCCATCCAGTCTGTTGAAGGCAAGAATTTTACAGAAGGAGATCTGGTAATCAGCAAGTGGGTGATGGAAGTAGTTCACTAGCTTAACTCTCCTGGATATTACTACAGGCTGTTTTTCTTATCCATGACCAATGGATATCTCAGACCAGTTATAGACCTCAGCCTGCTCAGTAAATACATAACCATACTGAGGTTCAGAATGGAGAGGGCAGCAGCAGTCAGACTTAGGGATGAATTTGGGGTCAGTTTAGACTTATCGAGCACATACTTTTACATCCCTTTGCACACATTCTCTTGCACTCCCTTTCACCCATAATATCAGTCCATGGACTTTCACCAAGATCATCAACTGTGTCCTCCTCCTCTTCAGGTCTATCTTTCTTGTCAACATCAACAATGACATATGTCAATGATACCCTTCCGAAACACATTTTAGGTTTATTTTGGGTCAAGGTCAGAAGTAATCTTGTTTCCCTTTTGAGTCAGTTAGGGTTTCAAATCAAGTGGTACAAGTCAACCCTCACACTATCCCAGCATTTTGTCCACCTGGGCACATAATATTTACAAACCTCAACCTTGTTTGCCTTCTCCAGTTGCACACAGTACAGGTTATCGAGTTTGCAGAGTCAGTTCCCAAGAAGGTAGTGGATGTTGGTGAGAGTTTTTGCAACTCCTCAGCCTACTTAACACGAGAGCATATTTGATTCTCCTTGGCTGCCTTTTTATAAGCCCTTTGCAGATGGTCTTTCTGGCCCATTGTCACATCTTTTCCTCTTGACTAGATCAACAAATCATGATCTCAGACATAGTTGTCTTTCCTGTGCCAGTGGCACAACAAACAGTGGATCATGAAAGGAGTTCCCCTAGGTAACCCCAAGCCTAAAATTAAGAGCTGTACACAATAAAATGCCACCTTGTACAGTTGGAGAGCCCCTGTTACTTGGCTTCACCATGGTCAGTGGCAAATGGGACCCCGAATAATTAGCTATCTTCATCAACAGTCATGAAAATGAAGGCCATAGTAAACATGTGTAATATCTGGAAAGGTAGTCATTGTGAGGACAATTCTGTGGTGGTTATTCATCTCTTCAGACTTGGGGGTGGGTTGGCAAAATCAGCAGATCTATGCATACTGGTTTGGAATTTTCTCCACTGGTGCACTTACAGGAATATAATGGCCCAGATGAGACATATTCAAGGCAAGTCCAATGCCCTGGCCAATTCATGGTCAAAAGGGGATCAGACCTTCATACAGAATGGTCTGGCCACCCAGAGATCTTTCAGCAAACCCTTCCACATCCCTCCACCAAAAACAAGCATCCTCATGAAGGTAACACTGGAACAAAAACTGGTAACCAACCAGTCACCTAGTAATGAGGGGAGGTACAGGGAATGGTTTCCTTCCTTCATATGGAATAAAGACAAGAAATATGAATTTTTCATCTGTTTGTGATTCCAGCGTTCAAGAGGTAGCAGAGCTTCTTCCAACATGGCTGTGATCAGGTAAGTATTCTTAGAAAAACATAATTTACTGAAAAATTTGCTTTTTATGAAGTTCTGGTGTCAAGATTACAAAGAATTCTCACACTCAAAGTCAGGTGCAATTCTCAGAAGCCTGAATTTGCTAATGTCCAAACAGATTTAGAATATTGATTCAAAGTTTTGAGAATTGTTTGTTATCTTGGAGTCTGGTTGATTACAATTTTCATCTTGTATTTATAGTTGGTTATGTCCCCTTATCCTGTGATTTCCATATTTTGCATAAACAGATTTTCCATTAAAACAAAGATTTGCATTGAAACATTTACTAGTCGTTTTCAGTCAAAATTTCTCATTAGCGTCTTTCATCTTTTATGCTACCCCAAAATTTGGAAATAATGCTGACCTCATCTATAAGTCTGCTTTAAAAACATTCATCAAATCTAAACAATGTTTATGGTATTTTCCATGTAGAAAAAAAATGCATTCAGACTTGAGTTTCACTTCACGGACCCCATTCTACATATCTATCTTGGGACTTTTAGGGTCCCAACTCAGAAAACATTTCTTGCAGTATTTGCTATTAAAAGGACCTATGTTTCTGGCTAAAAGACCTCATCCAAAAGTTGAAGAGTCCTTAGGACCCATATAATATATTAACCAAGAGAATATGAGAAGACCCAGCATTTTGCCTTCAAAAGTAAAGCCAGTCTCTAATATAAGATACCTGATAAATCAAATTTATATATTATATGCATGTTTGTATACATGGGAGAGTGAGGGACTTGAGTTGTCATGTACATGTGTCCATGATTTGACAGGTCTGCTAACACTTTCTTTGGAAATAAAATATGCATGAAAACATTCTATTTACTGCATCAGGCCTAAGGCCAAGTGAGCTTATCCGTACCTGCCAGAAGACAATGTGTCACACAGAAAAGACAATTTTTTTACTCCCAAACCCACCAACCCACCAACACATGATTTTCAGTAGTGTTAGTAGAAAAAGAAGAGAGCCTTCTTGACACCATGATATATACCCATAACCTGTACAGACAGTAAACAGTTGTGCCTAACACTCGTAGAGAATTATTAGTTATATTAGTTGAAAAAAGTACATGTTAGTAAAAGAATTTTTTAATCCTGATCTGAAAGAAAAAAGCAAGAATTAAATGGTCATTCCATAAGTCAACCAACTATTTCATTTTGAAAGAGTATGAAATGGTTCAAAGAAAACATTTTTTTATTAAAATCTGAATTTCCAGTCATTCTCTGTGTGGAGATTGTTTCTCAATTGTACAACATTTTTAAGTTGCACTTTCTGATCTCACTTGGGACCCCAAAACATACTTTCTGAGTCCACAAAAAACAAAACAGTAGTGTCTGGGAGGTTGGCAGGTATTTGTCAAGATTCTGTGAGGCCACATGATTGTAGGATTCTAGTAAGAGCGATTGAGACTCGTGCAACTTTTAAAATCCAGTGGGTGATAGATCACCTGCAGTTTCCATGATTGTTATAAATTAAAGGGAAAAAACCAAAATGTTTCTCAAGTCATCATGTTTATGTTCTTTTTGCCCATGGTCTCACTTGATTATGTAGAAATTTGCATGCAAGCACTTGTATGATTGAGATCTGGTGTGGTTTATGCAGAAATTATTTAGAGCATCTGATTGAATTGTATCCTAAATGGGTGTTGCAAATTATCTGTTGATCTGCCTTGAAGGAAATTTGGGAAAGGTCAGTTGCAAGCAAGAGCCATATCAAAACATAAAAGTGATTACTTAGGGAACACAAAGATCATCTGCTTAAGACGGCACATGGGAAGAGGGTTGGCTATGATGGTACAGAATTTTTTGGCATCTTGTTTTTTAAACATGTGGTTGGGGAACTGCTGATTACTTGTGAAAAAGTGTTTACTACCTCTTCCCCAGCTACCCATGAGTCACCCCTCTTTCATCCCCCCCCCCCAAAAACCCCAAAACAAAACACATACTTCTTTTGCAGGTAAATTTTGGGGACCATTTTGTCATGTAAAAAGATTCTGGCAGTATCTTCTAACACATTTGTTTCCACAAATATAAGAAAATAATTCTCTCCCAATAATAAGCTGAATGATAATTGCAGATGATTAACATAAAATGTGGCTTATATTGGAAGCCTTAGTGTATTTGATCAGTAGTGTACAAAATCATTCATAGTTTGAATCCATCTTATTTGATAGAAGTTTCAGGGACTGATTGTATTAGGCACATAGAGGATGTTACATTTGAAAATATTAGATAGTTTTAAAAATGATTTGAAAGTTAGGGCACTACCTGCATGTATGTGTTCTTCATAAGTTTTAATATTTAACATGGTATTGACAATTTTCTTATGATGTAATGCTGTGATTGTAATATACATGGGCAGGGTATATGGCAAAAGCTTTTCATAATCAGCTGCTGGGGAACCATAATATTTGCTCATCAAACTGTATTTTAGAATGAAATCCCTAATTTTGAATGTGTGTTGACTATACATACCATTATCAGCATCCTTCCTAAGTGCACCACATATGTAATGCATGCAATACAAGAATTTCTTTTAAATGTTTCTTTTCTTTAACGTAGTTATGGACAGTATTGGTCGAGGAGGGTTGCAGCTGTTTGTTGATGCTGGCATGTCTGTGAACAATGACCTTGTTCAGGATCTGGTGCGAGAAGTTGTAACTGAGAAAATCCGTACCATGTTGGGACAGAAGCCAGAGGAGGAATCTGGACCACAGGTAGCAACCAGACTAGTGACCACCACAAGTCAGGCTGACATGAGAGAACCACAACCAGAGAGCTGGGAACAGGTAAAACCTTGATAGAATTTGTCATGGACACTATTCTGATTTCACTCATTTTCATTGGGTACCAAATTTCATAGACTTAGTAGCTGACACAAAATACAGTTTTAAAAGATCCAAGGAACAATGATTCTTATATGGAACAGGGTTTGCACAAGTTTGAAAAGTGCTTGAATTTTGGTGGTGACCTTGCTTCAAATGGTACTGGAAGGTGGTTGAAAGTATGCAGTAGTTGTTGAAAAGTGCTTGAATTTTGAGACTAACACATTTAATTGAAAAACATTAATTTACTGATATTAATATCAAGAAAACATTCATGCAAGATCCATTTCCAAAAAAATAGAAATCCTGTCTTCCTAGAATTTTACTGCTGTGTTGGATTGCTTGCATATTCAATAAGACTTCAGTTGGGTTGCTTACATGCTCATTAGTATTTAGCCTCATTTGGGCTTGTAACCTTCCAGTGTTGTTAAATGAATTGGTACTGCTAAGACTGATGAACAAAAGTCAGTCTAAAACATAGTGATGGAAAGCATATTTTCTGATGAGCTATTCATGTTATAATAGGGTAAGGCCATGTGATAAATTAAGTGTTGTGTTTATGGAATGAAGCTGGATGAGTAGTAGCTGAGGATACTTTAACTCTGTAAATCCCAAAGTTTTACTGATGATGGGGACAATATGATTTGTACGCTTCTGGCCCTAAAATCACTCAAAACAAGTAGAAAATATTGATTTTTAGAATACAGAATTATTATTTGTTCAGTTAAAATTGATTAAGAAATATAATAGAACTTGCATGGATCATCAAGATCTGACAATGTTGTTTAATATGTCCATGCATTCGACCTTAGCTGGCAAGTAACCAACATAAGTGTAACTTGGAACTTGCAGAGCTATGGTAGCCTCAGCTAGATCATTGAGTGAAGGTGCTCTGAAGACCCATGACAAGAGTGAAAAGCATAAAAAGAATAAAATGTTGATAATATGAATGAATGGAGAATATTTTTTGCTTAAACTTGAAAACTTCAACTAGTCTGAAACTCTGGCAAATGAGACTGCTAACTCCCAGACTGATGTAGATGAGATGACTGCATCTTTACCCCCATGCCCCTAAGTCCATTAAACTTCAATGTCTTCTTCTAGGCCTAGATTTTTAAAAAAACTATTCCAGAGCTGTTGTTTAAGAATGAAATAAGTAATTCTGAAATTGTGAGAACTATGCTTACCATTATCAACATTCTTCTCACGTTTATTTGCAGTTAATTATAGTGCTTGAATATTACATTTTTGTCCTTGAAAAGTTCCTAATAAAATGACTGTATGAACCACGAGGGAACATTAGGAACTGTTTCCTAATTCACAGATGTAAAGTATCAGTGAAAATGTAATTTCATTGCAAAACTGTACAAAAATGGATACAAATGAAAATAAATTAATTCACAATACCTTACTTAGGCAGCTTTATCCAGCTATGCTCAGTCTTAAAATCTAGTTCTGGCTTTTCAAAAATTCAGTTTGATGAGCAAATATTATGGTTCTCAAGCAGTTCATTATAACTGGCTTCTGCCATATACCAGAAACTAAACAGTGTTAAAAGTTGTATCATGAAGAACAATTTGTGTACAGCATTAGTTTTACTGCATTCAGTTTCACACCTCTTTTATTTCTTTTATAAGCTCACTTAGTCATGATGGAAAATGTCTCACTTCTTTTAAAATGTGTTAGCTGAAGGAGGGCTTGTAGCAAACCAACCCCGATCTCCATCCCCATCCCAAACTCTAATCCTGCCAATACCACTCTCTCCTCTGCATAATTGTCTTCATTAACAAAATCCACCATCAACCATTCCTTTGGGCCCTAGCACCCTCCCTGCTCCTTTGCCTAGATCTGCCCTTGAAAATGTTTAGTATTTTTAAAAAAACAGGTAAAAATAATACTACTAAATAATATTTGTAAAATAGTTATTCTTTATCATATTGTGTTCAGTAATAAAAGTTGAAATACATCACATACAACTAAAAATTGATAATAGCTTCTAAGATTTAACACAACATGAGAGTCAAAGCTTTTCATATCTTGAATGTTTTACTGAGAGTGCTTAAAATGAGAATATTACAGTACATTATTGTAGGATACCATAGTTAAATTATTATGTGTAACAGTTAACAAAGATTGTCAAATCTTAATTTCGTTAGTAACATTCTTTTCTTAAATTTCCTTTGCTACTAGCATTTGTCAAGACAAGTGAGAACACCAGAGCCAACACCCAAACAGAGCCCTGCCTCATCCCCACCCAGACGAATGTCCCCACCAGTCACACCTGAGGCCTCGCCTAGGTCTGCGGCAGACAAACCAGAGCCAGTGTTTGTCATGCCAGATCCCATTCCTGTTCCAACTCGAGTCCCAGAGGTCAGAGAATCAGAGTCTGAGCCTGAGAGTTCAGTTTCTTTTGATATCAAGGAGGAACTGCAAAGACTTGCAGGTAAAGGAAATTACTCCACATTTACACCTGTTATATCTCATGCATTTTCAACATTTCTTTTTTGTTAACTCTACTGGATAAAGGCCAAAAGAGCTTATTTATGGCCTGCCATCTGTTATCAATCCATCCATTAGCACAAGCTTATTATCACTATTACTGTAAAACTACTGGGAGGAATGCAGTGAAACTTTACATACATGTTCATACCATAGTCTAATTTGTCCTAAATGACCCCTCTGCTGGCTCAGGGATAAAGAACAGCCCTGATGTTCCATTTTGAATATCATAATGGAGACAGCATTGTTTTGCCATTGGATGTGTCCTTTGGTGAAATTCCAGATGAGAAAGTGTGCTGTGGTGATATTTGAGATATGAAAGACTTAGATATTTGAAAAGAATGCAGTTTATATGTACAATTTGATTTGTATTTGGCTTGTGGGTTTGATAACACAAACAAGAGTGAATGGACTATTATCAAACCCAGTTTGTGGATATACCTGAAGAATACCTTAAATGATGCCAGCTCATTAACTTGGGTGTTGTTCAAAAAAAATAATTATAGATTAAACCACACTTGCCTTCTTGGTACATCTTGACATTGTCTGGGACAAGTTCAGTGATGGCATCTTTGTACATCTCGACAGTGTCTGGGACAAGTTCAGTGATGGCATCTTGGTACATCATGGCAGTGTCTGGGACAAGTTCTGTGATAGCATTTTGGTTCATCTTGACAGTGTCTGGAACAATTTCACTGATCTTCTAACTGTGATATGAAGTTGAAGGTCAAAGACCATGACATACAATTTGGTTCTGCACTTACAGGTATCTTGTGAACATGGTAACTCAGAAAGAAAATAAGCTATTTTTGTTATCTAATTTGGTATGTTAGCATTTTTTAAAAATATTGTATCTGTTGGAGTTTTTCTAGAATGTCTGAGAAGGTTTCAGAAAGGACTGAAACAGTTTGTAAGTTACTTTACCAGTTACCCATAATACCTTAACCAAATCATAACTGGCTGATTACAGTTGGAAATACCTTATGTTCAGAGTGTGGACTGGCAAGAGTTTCAGTTTAAATGTTACACTTACTGACACAGATATAGTTCCCTCTTGCTTGTGTCTACATTCCTCCTTGAATTATTGTTATACAGTTATCAGTAGCATTCAGGCTTATTGTCAGGATCACTCAAATGCTAATGGTTATCTGGATAATTATTACAGACCTAGTCTAAATACTCACTGTGGAAAGGTTGGAAATTACTTTCTGCCAGTAAAATGCAAGGCCTTTCAAGGGACTCTTGTTTTACACTCCTGCATAGGTTACAAGATATTCTAAACCACCATTTTATAGTGTTGCAAAGATTGTTATGCAGAACATTGTTTCAAAAGCCTTGCAATATTTTCTTGACCTAATCAGCTGTTAGCAAAATGGATGATGTCAGAAATATCCCCTCCATAGTTTTTGTCGTCTAAATCTAGCTTTTGTTTTTTTGTCTAATAAATTTTTTTTAAATATGAGGATAGGTCAATTTAAATCATAGCTTTATCAGTGAAGAACCATGTATTAGACTAAATATTTAATTAGTGCTGCATGTACATCATTTGAATGAGACCCTTTGTTTGTTCTGCATAAATTTGATTTCTGACTCGTTGCGCTTATGAGATTGTAATAGATATGAATTCATTGATATTTAGTACTACTTCCAGTTGAATTTAATTTGATTGTCAAATACAACCATAACTGGTTGATAATGAAAGTTCTTTGTTTTCAGGTGAGCTGATTGTCCAAGAAGATATCAGTGTGACCCAGATATATGATGTTGCGACTCCACCTGCTTCGCCAAAACCAGAACCCTCTCCTGTGGAGGAGTTCCAACTATCCACTCCACCTATGCTTTCACCTAGACTGGCCAAGAAAGAGGTAAGTTATATTATTATGGGAAGGCCATATATTAATTTTTATTAGTTGACCAGGGGGTAAGGCCAGTTGAGCTTATGGTATGGCCCTGTGTCTGGTATTCATCGTGCATCATACATCCAGCCATAAACAATTGCTTGTTACCATTTTCTGGAGTCCATATTCAATCAAACTTTGAATATTGGTTTATTTCATAAAAATCTTGGACAAGTTTGATAAAGAGGGAGATAAAATGCATGTTAATGAGGTGATCTTGCACCTGTTCAGCTTACCTTGTTACCACTCTTGAGACCAGATTTCTAATCCAATCTTTAATGAGACTTGGAATATATTCTTATATCAGTCTTGAATAAGTTTAATAATAAGTGAGATCCACACATACTAATAAGATGAACTTGCATCTGATTGGATGAGCGTGTGGAGAACATATTTCTGATTCTGATTAAACTTGAAATACCAATTTATATAATCAAGATCTTAGATGGTATAAATTAAAAGTGAGATCCATGCATATTAATCAGATAATTTTGCATCGGATTTGCTGACCTTGTTACTACTTTAGAGGCCAGATTTCTGGTCCAATTACAATTAAGATCACACTCAGAATATGTGCTTTATATTATCAACTTCTTGTGCAAATTTGATAATGAGGTGATTTTACATATGATTGGCTGAGCTTATTCAAATTCTGAAACCCATAAATTTGACCCAATTTTGATCCAGATTGGAATATAGGCTTATTTCATCAAGATCATTGGCAGTTTGAAAGTTAGCGGCAGTTTACATATTGATGGAGTAATTTTGCTTTTGATTAACTGAGATTGTTACCAGCCTTAACAAAAATGTGGATGACTTCAGTTATGAGCAAGTGACTGTGCATATTAATCATGCCTTTATCTTTAGAAAGGATTTTTATCTGAAACTGGTAAAATGGGTAAATCAGAATAATAATATAAAGTTTGGGGGATAGTTCACATTGGATGTGTTCTTACAATACTGCATGAACCTGCTTAGTGAATTGCTCAGCTGTTATGTTGGCCAGGCAGTGTTCATTCCAGCAATGGAAAAATGGGGATCCTACCAGTTCAGAAAGTGAGGTCGTTTATAAAAGATGGCTCACAGTTGCTCTTACCTATGTCTTGTTTATTCAAGAAATTCAAATACATCATTATCACAGGCATTTACATCATGGATTCATTCATTTCTGCAATAAATATTCACTCTTTCAGCAATAAATACTTTTAATCGGTCATTGTAGAGTCAGACTACAGCATAACTTTCTACCATATACTTGTCCACTGGAATAGTTGTGTCCACTGTTCAGGTCATTTATATTTTAGGTGACAAGGAAATTGTTGCAAAACGTGCTTTAGTTTGACTTGACAACAGCTAATTAAAAGTATATTGTGCTGGAAAAGTGAGAATTTATTGCAGAAATTAATAAATCAACAACATGATCACCTGTTTATAGTTATCAGCCTTTCCTATTGCAAGCATTTCATTCTGGATGCTCAAGTAACCTCTCCCCTCTTATGTCAGACCTAGTACTGAGATGGCATGAAGTACTACAGACCTCAGGGCAGGTAATTAAAATGGAATTGACATGAAAATTGTAAGATGAAGTTAGACAAATAAGCGTGAATTCTTTGTCCATGACAGAAGTAGAGCTCTTGAGAAATAAATAGAAATATACCTGTAGTAGACTTCCCTCCCCATTGTGAGAAATTCCACAGAGTAGCTCAAATGATGTAAAACTGCATGTAGATTTGATTTTGTGAGGTCTCAAAAAGAGCATGCTTGAAAGAAAATAAATAAAATGAAATACAATATGTTTTTGAGAAAAGAATGACAGAAAGCAAAAAAAATTATAACAAATAACTGAATCATGCATATTAATGGAAATAAGAAAAAATTACTCAGGTATTTGACTGTAATTTTTTTGCAGCCACTAGATCTACCAGAGACAGCTAAGCTGGTGGAGAAGAAACCTGAAAGTCCCCAGCCATGGAGTAGCCCTGAATCTCCCCGCCCCGAAGAAAATCCAGAATTCACTGAGAGGGACCAACCTAAACCTATGTGAGTAGGGTGATCCAACACTATATAGCACCAAAGTAGACAGTCAGACATACTATTGTGATCACCTGCATATTAAAACCACCTTTATATGAAGATTAGTTTAAATATTCCCAATTAAACATAAACAAATATATAATTACCTACTTATAAAGGCTACCCTTCCATGAAGACTACTTTATAACTTACCCTCTGGGTGGTCTTTATACTCAAGTTTGACTGAATATACTACCATGGTTTCTCATGTGGCTTGGGTATGAAAATAATAAATCACACTACATGGAAGAAAATTTTGTTTTTAATGTAGTTGTTTATTTGACTTGAATTCTGTTCCAGTTTGCCTTAATATAACACAGGATTGCTGATAAAATAGCTCAGTATAAAGGTACCTGACTGTACCATGGAGTACATTTATGGCTATGATGAACCATGTTGTAAGAGAGTACTGTATTAATCTGTAGCATATTGGCAAATGTTATTATGAGAGGGCTCTGTTTTAATCTGTGGCACATTGGCATATATTGTTATGAAGGAGCACTGTTTCAATGTTTGGCATATTGTCAAATGTTATAATGAGGGAGCACTATTAATCTATAGGTGTTATAATGTGGGAGTGCTGTGTCAGTCTGGCAAATTGGCATATGTTATGAGGTAATATGGTGTTACTCTGGCAAATAAGCAGGTGTTATAATGAAAGCACTGTTAATCTGTAGGTGTTATCATGAGGGAGTACTGTGTCAATCTGGCAAATTGGCACATGTTATGAAGTAATATGGTGTTAATCTGGCAAATAAACAAGTGTTATAATGAAAGCACTGTTAATCTGTGCCAAATTTTGACATGTCAGTACATAAATTAAGGTGATCTTTATTGTTTTGCTAGCATAATGCAGGTGAGAAATATTTTTCACTTTTCTGGGTGCAATGGCAGCAGCATTAACCAAAGGATTTTATGTGAAGCTTTTTCAAGTCACATATGGGGGTAGGGGTAAGGTATACATCCCATGTTCCTCAAAGCTCCAACTCTTTCAGGGTATAGTGCTGTTGTAATGATGTCTTGACCCCTTTTTCATAAAAGACTTTGTTCATTGTCTCTGTACATAAGTAGCTGAGAAGATTGAATGGTTACTACTGTTGTTCTCTATGCATACAGGTACATTGAAATCTCATCATGATCAAGGATAAAGGAACCAGATCAGATTTGGTGGCTCAGACCCATTGCATTGTGGTATCATTGGTGTATTATGTGTGCTCATGTACAACCTTATAATAGCATCAGTGTTGTGTTCCATCACTGAAAGCAACAAATCCTGAAGTTTTTTGCTCCAACTTAATGTACAAAATCTTCAAATTCTGAATCAGGGACAGTAAATACAGTCTGAATTATTGGTAAGTACCATAAAGTTGTCAAAGAGTATAGTTTTCTCCAGGTGACATTTTACCACAGAAATTACAGCATTATGGCAATGGTGTTATCCTCTCAAGTGGAGATAACCCACCATGAGGCGTACATATACATCCTAGTATTGTTCTCATGCAGGACACTACATTCCATGGAACCCTTCTTCAAAGATGTTTGTAGTTATGACAGCCTTACCTGCTGTTATTCATGGGCGTTTAAATCTCACTGTCTTAATGTATAAGTTATCTCACTTCATGCCAGAATCAAGTTGAAAACATTTATCAATAATTTGATATTGCAAGTTCGATGCCCACATTTGAGTTGGTGTAGAATTACCATTGAAATATGGTGTAAACTGGAATTTAATAAATATTTCTATTTTACTTATTTATACTTTTCTCAGAAAAATAATGTTAAAAATAATTTTTTTTTAAAAACCAAAACATAACATCAGTTGCCTCAAGTTAAATAGTGATGCAGATGCATTTCATTGCATGAATGAAAGTAAAGGGGGCAATTTTATTGGCCATAAATAAAATCCTTGCTGTCCTAGAATATATGTACTCAGTTCATGATATATTACTTTAGGTATAGGAAGCATCAGGCTTGCAGTCAATGTTTGGGGCATAAATAGCCACAGTGAGTTTTTAAAAATACAAACAAAAAAAATCATACTGTTTTTCAACTCATGGATATGTCTGGAAAAATTCAGTTGATTGTGAAAATTGTCTGTGTCTGTGTGTGTTTGTTTGGATTTCAAAAGTAGCTTTTAAAATTTGAGTCATATTGCTACGATATCCGCAGTGTTGCAGTTTATATTGATGTCTAGCACTGGGGCATCATGCCACAGAGATGTGGCATCATATCCCACCCAATCACGCTATCCTCACACCAGGCCAACCAGTCCTAACACTAACCTCTTAATGCTCAATGCCAAGCAAGGCAGCTGCTGGTACCATTTTTATAAGTCTTTTGTGTGACCCAGTCAGGGTTCAAACCAATGACCTCCTGCATCCAAGGCGGATGCTCTAACCACTTAAGCCACTGAAGCAGTCATGAAAATTTTGAATAGTTTATGTATGAATGGTTGTATAATAGATTGGATATATTGTATCAGTCTGATTAAGTAAAGGAAACAACATCTGATGGAATTTTATATTGACAACCTGCTTACCAGTGCTTAACTGTTTATTTTGCAAACTGACATTAGACTATTGATTTGTTATTGTCAACAGTTAATGGTATGACCCTGTTTAACAATTCAGCATTATTACTTAAACTGGCTTAATGTTCATCTCATGGGTCACAGTCCTGTTGACCATAACTTATAATATCTCAGGGGGAGCATCTTAAAATTGTATTACATTCCCAATATTTATTTTCTCGGTTATTAATTTCTAGGGAGTTTAGGGCATTCTCTAGAGATGAGATGCCAGTAATACAGCAAATTGAGGCAGAAAAACCACTCCCACCACCAGTTGAACCCCTGCCTAAAGCCCGGCCCAGTTCCCCACCAACAGAGTCAGAAAGCATAACAGAGTCCACCCAGTCAGACACAATTAATGAGATCATCTCTGAGGGACAATGGTTCCTGGATAAGAGTGAGGGAGAGGTGGCTGAATTCCAGATTGATGAAAGTAAGTTTTAAACGAGTGGTTATAAAGTTTCTTGAGTCCACTTTTAACTGTCATTAATGTGCTTGATGGATGACACTAGTAGGAGAGACTATCTCTTTACAGCATTCCAAGCTTAAAGATTCTTTGGGGAAAAAAACATACCACCATAGCACTG
This sequence comes from Megalonaias nervosa, assembly GCA_016617855.1. Lineage (NCBI taxonomy): Eukaryota > Metazoa > Mollusca > Bivalvia > Unionida > Unionidae > Megalonaias > Megalonaias nervosa. Next base: position 38,734 of record JAECUM010001091.1, read on the forward strand.
ATAATTGCTTTTTGGTATATTAGACCTCAGAGAAGACTTATCAAATACATGAATTCTGTATACAATTTCTTCCATTTGGTTTGGGTTTTTTTTCTTTATTTTAATTGGCATGCCCATAAATCAAGAGTTTTCATAGAGGATTGTTTTGGCCCATGTTCTTTTTTCTTCATATCAGAATCTTCATTACAAAGTTATTGCTTCAAAAATTTATAGAGAATGACTCATATTTTACCCTTATTTACCTTTGTTTAACCTACTGGTCACAAACCAGAAGAAATATGTGATGGCCATATCATGTGGTATCTGGTGTTTGTTATTGCAACTCCTGCTAAATTTCGCAAAGGAAAGTCATGAAACTTGGCAAAAAAAGTTTCACAATGAGGTCTAGTTTGTCCTAAATGAAGATAGACTCCCTAAGACAGCCATGGCAGCCAAGACTCCCTTAGACAGCCATGGCAGCCATCTTCAAAATTGTATTAGTGGTTGCCATGATGATATGTTATAATCTCTTTACTGCTGCTTATCCAGAATGTTTGGTCAAATTGACATCAAATTTTCACTCATAGACTCTTAGTGATATTTGGATGGTCCTAACTCTAAAAATGGGGCCACTCTGACATTCTGCACAGTTGCCATCAAGAAAATCTTGTTATTGCTATTTCTCCAGAACACATGGTCATATCAACATTGGAGTTTTCACTAAAATATTTTGTATGATATGTGGATGAACATTAGTGTAAATGATGCAAGTTGGCAAAATTTGATAAAGCCACCAAGATAGCCATCTAAAAAATCATGTTATTGCTATTCCTTTTGAACAGATTTTTATATCAACACAGAGTTTTCACCTCTTGTTTTAAAATTGTGCAGATCTGACATTACAAAATGGCTGCAGTGGAGGCCATCTTGAAAATCTTTAATTTTTACTTCTTCTTGCATGGTTTTTTTTGGTGACATTTTCTTCCACTGAAACATTTCGTACCTAGGTTATCAAAAATGAAAATGGTTTGAATCTAGCCTTAAAGAATGATTGCCTAGTGGCATTCTGAAAGATTTTCTTGTCACTTTTCCTACAGACTAGATAGTCATATTTACATAGGGTTTTTACTAAAGGACTATTTGCAATAAATGGTTGGTCCTTATTGAAACTGGTGCCAATATGACTTCCTGTGATAGCTGCAACATGAGCCAGCTTGAAAATCTTGTTATGGTCACACACCCTAAATAGATGGTCATATTGACATGCAGTTTTCACTTTTTGCAACATGTTGATTCTGTATTAAAATGATGCCAGTCTAACATTGATAAAAGGCCTAAGTGGCCATCTTGAAAATTTTTCAGTTGCTACTTCTCCTGAATGAATGTTTTGTATCAACAAAGGGTTTTCACTTCATGACATTATACAGCTGGTCCTGAGTGATAAAGGATGCTGACCTAACAGCCAGCGTATCAGCCATAATGACCATCTAAACAACTTGTACATATACCAATGAATTTTGACCAGACTTTGTTTTTAGTGATTTTTCAATAAACAAGTTGACAGTCATCACTCTGACATTAATTTCAAAGTTAAACATCTTTACTGGGATTTTTAACAGCATTGACTTGTGAGGATAAAAGTACAAATAGTTTGTGGATATACATTTATCTGAATCATGTTTTTAATGATGTGAGTTCTTAATTTGTTGTTTTTAAAATATTAATTATGGTTTTCCAAACAGAGGCAAGTTTAATGATCTTTTATCCATTATATCAGGTTCAGGATTTAGGGAAAATTACACAGATTTTTGTATTTGTGAACATGTTAACTCAGGCATAGAAGAAAATGTTTTTATAATTAATTTGGTATGTTTTTTTTCTCAAGAATATTTTAGATGGTTTCAATACTCAGTAGTTAAAAAGAATAAAATGAGGGACAAAACAGATTTTTTGTGACTTCCTACACATTCTTTTCAGTCAGTAAAGATTAGTCCATTCAATGCTTGTAATGACTGCCCCTTTCTTAAAATTTTGCAGTAGTGTAATTGTTTTTTTTTTCTTTTTTGAACTTGACAGAAGGCATGATCTTCAGTAAATATGAAAATTTCATCAGACCTAACTGAAACACTGGTAGTGGTTTGAAATAGTCCTTATGACTCCATTTTACGTTAGCATAGATGAATTAAATTTTGAGACTGCAATAGAAAAGAATCAGGAATACCAAAGGATGAAAAAAAATTACCTTCCATTAAAAGATGTACAGTGATACATGTAATTAGGGCAGACTTGCATACAAAGGACAACCTGTTCTCCTTAGGTTACTTATATATTTCATCATTACTTAATGGACACCTATTGACAAAAGATAAACAGTTTTGGTCCTTGAATGTCCTTTAGAGACAGGTCTCACAATATCTTTAATTGAATAAATCATGTGCTTGTTGTATTTCAGTTGCACGTCAGAGGCTGATGGCCCAGACAGCCAGACGTAAAGTGGATGCCAGCACAGCCAGCACATTAAAGGACACAGAGGACCTTGATCTGTTGGTACTGAGCAGTCTATCTCTTATTATTCATTAAAGATATTGAGATTTTGATACAAGAGTGTCCATTTGATATTACATTTATGTAACAAGGCAAATGATAAGGCAATGTTAGGAGTTATTGACTAGTTACTGTGTGTACTTGCTAGTAAGTCAGGTCCAACTTCAGACTGAAAAGACACAGATCTACCATTGCATAATGCACAAACAGATCTGGGTCTATGTAGTTTGTTAGGAGTGATCAGTAGAACAAACAACATATACCCAGATCTTAGGTGCATTGATGTTGTTTGCAGTTGGACATGATTTACATATCATCAGGTATATACAGTAAAGGATAAAAGAATGTCCAGATTTCAAGCTGATATTTATTGTTCATTTCCTTTACTGATTGATAGCAGTTACACATGTTGTATTTACCAGAAATTTTAAGGCCTTGTTTTGATCTTGGACTGGTTCCAGGACTAAACTGGAAAACACAGTAAAGACTCAAGATGTGACCAGAGAATGTGAAATTTGACAAGCCAAACAATTTTTAAAAAGTAACTGATTTGGTACATCAGGGATATTGGAAATATGATGTAAGCAGTGTTTAGCTGTACTAACTAATAAACCTGAAATAGTTTTGAAAAAAATGTATGTTATGTTTAAGAAACACTAGCATGAAAACACATGTTTATTCATAATACTGTAGTCATAGGCAGGAAGACTAATACATTATATTATATTTAAAAAGTTATCATTTTAGAGTATTGGCTCTACTGGGGATGCACTGGTCCAAAACTAGTGAAATTTGCTTTTCTGACATCAGAATTCAACCCCAATCATAATGATCTTACAAGGGGATTCCTGCTATTTTGATAAGCATTTCACAGTTTTAATGTCTGAGTGATGTTTAACATGTTATTTAATTAGACTATGTCACATACATGAAGTTGGAGCACCTGTGCAAGAAGTTATGTTGTTGCTGGAACATTCAAAAATGTGATCTTAATTAAAAACAATATCCACACTCCTAGACTTGGCATGTTTCATAATATGATGGATTGATTTGTAACAGCTTGAGGAAAAGTGATGATGATGATGTTCGTCCATCGGTGTCGATGAGGACCATTCAGTGTCATCGATTCTCTAGGGGTGGGTCCAGAGATGGCTGATCAGTCCAATCCAGGCCCGGAAGAGGCTGTTGCAGTGGGGACATGGATGTACAGGTTGCTGACTGGGAGTTGCGGAACTGCTGTTCCTTGATTTGCGCAGAGTATGTTTTTCAGCTGCGTCTGCCAGACTTTTCTGCTCAATGGCTGCCGCACCGGCATTGACTTGACTGCGCCAAGCAGATCGATCAGCAGATCTTGGGTAGGTGTTCTTCCGGCATGCGGACAACATGGCCAGCCCATCGGAGTTGTGCCTTGCACAGCATGGTGTGGATGCTTGTCATGCCGGCCTGAGTGAGCACTTCTGTGTTCGGTACTTTGTCCTGCCATCAGATCTTCAGCAGTTTTCTCAGGGAGCTCAGGTGGAAGTGGTTCAGTTTTTTAACATGGCAGCTATACACAGTCCAGGTCTCGCAAGCATAGAGGAGGGTGGGGAGAACAACTGGTGCGTAGACTTTGAGTTTGGTGGCAAGCTTGATGCCTCTCCTATCCCAGACATTTGAGCAGAGTCTGCCAAATGCTACACTGGCTTGGGCAATCCTGGTGTTGACCTCATCATCTATGTGGACTGCTTGTGAGAGGGTGCTGCTGAGGTATGTGAACCTGTCCACATTTTTGAGCTTTTGGCCATTGACAGTGATGGATGGTTCCAGGTAATCTTTTCCAGGAGCTGGCTGATGCAGAACCTCAGTCTTGCTGGTGGAGATGGTGAGTCCGAAGTTGGTGCATGCTGTGGAAAAGCGGTCCATGCTCTGTTGCATGCCTGCCTCCGTGCTGCAGTTGAGGGCACAGTCATCTGCAAACAGGAAGTTGCAAATGTTCTCAACTTGGACTTTGGTTTTGGCTTGAAGATTCCTCAGGTTGAACAACTTCCCATCCAGACGGTATTGGAGACCAAATTCCACATCACTCTCCTTGAAAGCATCCATCAGCATGGCGGAGAACATGAGGCTGAAGTGAGTGGGGGCTAAGACGCATCCTTGTTTCACACCATTCGTAACATCAAAGGGTTCAGAATAGTTACCCTGGTTCTGGACTCGGGCAAGCATGCCATCATGAAATTGCTTCACCACTTCACTGAAGACTTCTGGACATCCAAATTTGGCCATGATCTTCCAAAGGTCTTCCTGGCTGACAGTGTCAAATGCCTTAGTCAGGTCCACGAAGGTGGTTAGCTGGACATTTTGTTCCTGACACTTTTCTTGCATCTGCCTGGCAGCAAAGATTATGTCTCCTTTCTGAAGCCACACTGACTTTCTGATCAAGGTGCTCTGTGAGTCTGTTCAGCAGTAGCCTGGCGAGGACCTTGCCTGTGATGCAGAGTAGAGAGATTCCTCTATGGTTGTCGCAGGATTGGCGATTTCCTTTGCATTTGTAAATGTGGATGACGGATGCATCTTTGAATTCCTGGGGTATGTGTTTCTGCTTCCACATCCCACAAAACATCCTTGTTATTCTTTCCACTGGCTTAGTCCCACCAGACTTGTAGATCTCAGCTGGGATGGAGTCTGCTTCTGGAGCTTTCCCACTAGACAGGAGCTCAATGGTCTTATAAGTTTCCAGCACTGTTGGAGGGTCAACCAATCTCTCGTTGATTTCCACCTGGGGTAGACTGTTGATCGCTTCATTGTTGATGGAAGAGGGTCTGTTGAGGACACCGTCAAAGTGTTCTGCCCAGCAATCCAGTATCTTCTCCTCGGTTATGAGAGTGCTGCCATCAGAGCTCAAGAGTGGGGCTGTGCCTGATGTTACTGGGCCATAAACATCACAAAGAGCACTATTGAAATTTTTCATGTAGTGTCTGTCGGCAAAGGACTGAATATCATGAGCCTTTTGGCTCAACCATGTGTCCTGCATCTCGCACATTTTTTTCTGCACAGCTTGGCGGACTTTGCTGAAGGCATCTTTCTTTGCAGTGGACTTGGGGTCGATGCTGTATGCAATGCTTCTCCTCTAGCAGTGGCTGTATTTCTTCACAGTTCTCATCAAACCAGTCTTGGTGCTTTCACGCAGTGACGCCAAGGGTTTCAGATGCAGTAGAGTACACTAGCTGTTTGAAGGCCACCCATCATTGCTCTACATTGTTGGTATCAGAGTCTGTGGTTTCCAGCTGGCTTGTCAGAGCTTCAGACAGAGCTTGCTCAGCATTGCAGACATTCAGCCTGGAGACGTTGAGGCACTTTGGGACTTTAATTCTCTGTGGACATCTTGGAGGTTGAATTCAAAGATTCATCTTGGATATCAGTAGCCTGTGGTCTGTCCAGCAGTCAGCACCACACATCACTTTGGTCACTTGGACATCCTGCCTGTCATTCCTACAGACTAAGATGTAGTCAATCAGATGCCAATGTTTAGACCATGGGTACATCCAAGTTATTTTGTTACGGGTGGGCAGATGGAAGATGGTGTTTGTGATCAGGAGATCATGTGTTGTGCACATCCTCAAGAGCAGATGTCCATTGCTGTTGCAGTTGCCAATGCCATGTCTACCAATAACTCCCTCCCATGAGATGTGGTCCGTGCCAACTCTGGGTTAAAATCACCAAGAATGATCAGATTGTCTGACTTTGGTACTGAAACAATCAGAGCTTCCAGATTCTGGTAGAACTTGTTTTTGGCTTCCTCCGAGTTGGTCATGGTTGGTGCATAAACACTAATGAGTGTGGCTTGCTTTTTTCCAGATAGGGGTAGCTTCAGTATTATTAGCTGGGCATGAATTCCCTTTGGTAAGCTGGAGAGCTTATTCACCAGACTCAACTGTACAATAAAACCAACTCCAGACTCATGACGTTCATCGGTGCCACGTCCACTCCAGATAAAGATGTAGCCAGCTCCAACTTCAGTCAACTGGCCCTCATCAGCCAAGTGAGTTTCACTCAGGGCTGCTATCTCTATCTTTTGCGAGCAAGTTCTCTTGCAATCAGGGCAGTTCTCCTCTCTGGTCTGTCAGCCTCTGCATGATCCAATAAAGTGTGTATGTTCCACGCACCAAGAGTGAGGGGAACTTTTCGGGTTTTCTTTGTGTTTCGACCACAAGAATGGGATTTCCTCCAGCTGCAGTAAGCTGGTAGGGGTTGTTGAAGCAGGCTTTTTTTAGGGTGCCTTTTCCAGCCCCTTCCTCAGGCTATGGAGGTAAGCAGCACCATCCTGGAGAGCTCTGCTGAAAACTACCCACCCATCAAATATTCCTGATGTTGCCCTATTTAATATTATATCACTGAATGAATTTCATAAATTTCATAAAGAATGAAAAGTTAGAGTGCACAAATAAAAATAATCATCAAGCACTTTTGCCAGACTTTCAAATGCATGTGACCAGAAGAGAATGGTATTAACACCCATATGTTCTGGAACCATGGTTAGTACTTTGAGAGAGAGCATAAATTTCAGTGCACTGTGTGGTGTCATTCATTTCCCAGAGTCTTGAATATGTGGATTTTTTAGTGTATGTAACTAGTTTAATGCTATGTTTTGGCAAGAATTTAGTTTAGAATTTCAAAGCAAAACGTATAGATATAACTTTTTTATACAGGAGGAACCAGCAGAGATGGACAAAAGTGATGGGGAGTTCATCTACAGGGCTCCAGTTGCCCCTGAGGATGACCCCATCCTGAACCTGCTGGCCAAACTGCAGCATCAGTCACAATATCAACCAGTTGTGTATGGTCAGTATGAGATGTCACCCAATCGAGTACAGCAGCTGCTGAAAGCCTCTAGTAAAAGTGTTGGGGAGGTAACTCTCCATGGTACAGTGAGGAGTGAAGGAGAGATTTTTGGGGGAGATCCAAGGAAAAGCAGGGAGCAGATAAGGTACCCAGAGAGAAGATTTCCAGAACCACAGAGAAGGAGGGAATCACCAACAAGGGTGTCTTTTGATGGTAATTTCCCCTATGGTGCCTCTTATTAACTAATAGTAAAAACAAAATAACCCTGACAGTACTTGGGTAATATACAACAATAATTCCAGTTTTTATGAAACGACAGAGTTTTTTGTAATCTGATTGGATAGAACCAGTCATGTCATATTGATCTGGATTTTTTTATACATTGGTAAATTCTGCAACTACTTCAGGTTGCACATTTCCAGGTCATATGTGGAGCTTTATCAATAACAAATAAGCTCCCTACCAACCCCCATCATTTCTTATCAAAATTTGCAGCCCCCTGACTAAAATCACCCATTAGAAGTTAAAACACTGTAATCACAGTCATTTCTGCAAACCATCACCCACTGTTTTTGCCAGAGAAAACATATGGCAGGCTTTACAAGTCAATCTTCAGAAATTATTGTATTTTGCATAACAGTGTGTTCCACCAGCTGTTATGAAAGGTCAGTATCATATGATGAACAGGGGACTTCACTAAAATTGGACACAATGAAAGATTGAAACGCATAGAAAACAAGAACAACTAATGTTAATCTGCGCATGACATACACAAGTGTGATGTTAAAAAAAGGTATAGATTGGTTAAAACGACGTCCAATAATTTTTTTTAAAGATGACTATACCAAATGATCTAGATCAATGCCATGACCCACACTGACACTCAACCCTATAATACTGTATAAGAGTTGACGACTTGGCTTGCGAAGATGGGACTATATATTCTGGCACAATGAAGAGGATAATGAAGAAAACTATGAGCTACTGAAAAGTAAATGCTTTATTGATGAAATCCGCTAATGTGAGGACAGAAAAGAAGAAACTTGGAATTTTAAGGATTAATGATCATGGTTGTGTACTTATTGATGTGTACATTATTTCCTGATCACTAATATTGTTTGGACATTATTTACTTTGGGAGTGATTAGGTAAAATTTACATATCTATCAAATATTTTGATTGACTTTTATAAAAGTTAGTCACAGTTGAAATCAGGACAATTCATTTTTTATCTGCAGATGTCTTTTGCATTGATGAGGTCTGAGGGGGCCTCTGTATTATATGTATACATGTACATATGTTTCTTGTCATAAACAGAAATCAGAATTTACTCCTATTGAGATATCCTTAATGGTCAGTAAAGACTCAAAACAGGTTTGCAGCAAGCAAGTGAACATGCAATCCCTCAGAAAAACTTAGGACAAACATACTAAGGGGACTGGAAAACCCACTGATTTCCCAGTTATCACCCATTCTCTTTTGTTATGCAAATGAGGTTCCCAGAAGTCTGTTTATCCCTAAAATCAAAGAAATAGTTAGTGTTACTAACTATGCCATTAAGCAGTAAATCCCAGGTTTACTTATATAGGTTAGAGGTGTATAGTATCCAATTACCCTCCTGTTTGTAACCCCCTTTCTGATTTCAAAAATGAATAACATCAAGATATAAAAAATGCACAAAGCTTAGTCATTTCATTCATCAATTTATAAATTTTAACCTGATTATCACCATCTTGGCTCGATGGATATATCTTGGCCTGATGGCATCAGCATATTCCTACACTATATCAAACTCACTCTTTCTGCCCACTCAGAACACAACACATAGTTCTGTGTATGTATCACACATATGGAAGTAGCAGTTTACAAAAGGCCATAAAGTTGATGAAGAGCAAAATTTTGTAATCTCTTCCACTTAACATTTTAAAACTAAATTGCTTACAAGATTCAAGAAAAGTACACTAATGCATTGTCATATCTTTTTCTGTTATTGATGATGTAAAGCTGTGTGGTTTACAAAGTAAGGTTTAATAATTGAGCTGCTTTGCCTTGGAAAACACTGAAATTCCTGAAGTTTCCTCAATCTTGAATGCTCAGTATCGCATATCTAAAAAGAAAGAGATGTGTGGTGGGGTAGATAAGGAGTTTCCTGTCCCTGTTCATTTTACTTAATGGGAAGAACAGAGAATGTAATTATCATTCGATTTCATTAAAATAAGCATCGTTAATTTTTAAATACATCCCACTAATTGAAGCACACATAAAGTATATTTGAAAATTTCATGCAAATTAGATGAAAACATGTTGAAGTGATAAAGAGTTGAAATTATGTTTCTAGTAAATTTGCCCTATTTGCCCTTTTCGGTCTAATGGAATCCTTGTTATGTCACTATTTGATCAACAGATGTCACCCATAGCCAAGGAGTCAGTTGAATTTTTGTAAGAATTTAAGAGATACTGTTTTATGATGGGGTCAATTTCCAAAATGTGCAGAGAAAGTATATAATTGGTCTAAAAAGGGATTTCTTCTAGACATGTTTGACAAATGTCCTTTATTAATGGGTATCCTTTTTTTACAGATGCATCATTAATTTAAGGGCTGTTTTCACTGGAACCTTTTCTATTCTAGCCAACAGACAACTGGCCGAATATGAGAGACCTCTAAGGGACTCCACCATTTTGGATGGAGACATGCCTCAGGAGGATATAGAGATTCCAGAAAGTGACACAGGGAGAAAGACTTCTACAGGAAGAGTGACACCAGGTGGACTTCAGCTTCAGGGTCGGAGCATTACTGTTTCAGCTGGAGGCAGAGCCTCTCCTGGTTAGTAAAATTAATGTTACAGTATGTTGATACTGAGTGAGTGGCACCTTTTTCCTGTGCTTTTATTGCAAAATTTGTAAATTCATGGATTATAAAAGTTATTCCATTTTATGTATATATATATTGAAACCACCTGTCATACCAAACATGTGTGTCAGCTGGTTCATACAGCAGGAAGTTGATATTGTCAAGTTTGCTTTGTGCTAGCTCAACACATTGGTCACTATGGCATTTATGTGTGCATCTGTACATCCATACTTACATTTATCCACACTGTAAATAATCTCCGGTATTAACATTCTTAGATCAAGCTATACCACCATGTCGGCCAATTCTGTGCTTTGGATAATTCTGCACAACATTTCATCATATCTGTAAACATTGGATCACATGTTATTTTGGGTCAAAAATCCATTTTGTATCAAGAAAGAATGATCGTACTTTAATTAAGAAAAGTGATATTCATAAAGTGTACAAAAATCCCACATTTCAACTCAAAATGCATATGAAAACATGATTTCTAAATGTCAACATGAAGACACACTCCATGACCTTCTTAAACCTGTAACCCAGAAAATCGTATTTACTATGTATCTTTTAGAATCATGCAAATAAATACATTATATAAAAGATGGAAATGTATACCTTAAAAAAATTCTGCATCTTAATCCAAGTTTCCAATTTTGCAAGAAGTTGTCCCACACGTAAAAAATCGTCTGCTACCAAACATGTCAACTTGCTGCTAGAACGGAATTCTCAAGAAATTCCCCAGTGTATAGTCTGTTTCTAAATTCTTTAGTAATTTTCCCCCATAAACAAGATGTTGTAAACACATTACATCCTATTCATTGTTGTTTCTCTTCCACATAATAGCTTATTTTTTTTTAAATGTTGAACTTTACTAATTTTTTTACAAGATTGGTTTAGTTTGCTTAATATCTCTTGCCATTTATTGGCATTGTTACTTTGAATTTTGTAAAACTAGCTATAAACCTGACCTAATTACTCAACTGAACTGCTGACAGAAACAGTCCAAAGTAATGTATTTCATTTCTATAGCCCGATGGATAAACATTACATCTTTTCAAAGCTGTGTGCAGAATAGGCCGACATATTGCAAGTCATGAAAACATGGGGGTGGTGTCCTGTGTGCGAAAAATTAATATTATTTTGAACAGAATATTTGGTGACAATTGACTCTTTTCAAATGGTAAGTGTTGCAGTATTTTATTTTTGTCAATCGGTTGAATTCGGTAAGCGTTTAGCTTCAGTATTGGAGATGGAAACCTTACATGTGCAGAAATGCCCGACAGCATTGTATATTTTTTATTTTCATTGTATATATGTATTTTGCCAAAAAAATTGCAAGCGCAACAAAAAGGTTCTCGTGCATAGCTGATGGCAGCAACTGTAAAGAGACACACAGCAACATTCAGATAAAAATAGTGAAAATATTGTACATGTAAAATCATACATTTTTTGTTATCTGCTTCACTTTCATATCGGTTCATATTTTTGGAAATTTTATATGGGAAAGAAGTACAAGTACAGAACTGAGTTTTAGGTAATTTTATACAATTTGTAGAGTACTGTAATGTTGACAAGAGACATTTGCTGTGTTTTCCAGTGGTCTTTGTATACTGGATACTTATGGATGTTAACTCTTTGTTTTTGCTGCAGTAAAATCAGCCTTGAAGAGACCTCCACAGGTAACTCGGTCAGGAAGCATACCAGAGATGAGAGGGTCTAGACTGGTTCAAGTGCGCAGCAGTTCTGAGGACTTACGAGAATCTCAAGAAAACTATTCTGGTATGCCAAATAACAGTGTTTGAAGTTTAAGTCTACCAAGCCTGCTAGTGGGTCCTAAGTCCACAAGCTCTATATGGCACTGTGGTATTTACCCATGTAATGAATGCATCCATCTGCAAACATAGACCAAGGCCTCTTGGTGTACAATGGGCTGGTAGATTAGGGTGTTTGCTGTTTGCTCAAAATCTTATATAGAAGGAAAAACATAGCCACTTATCTGCAAGTACATCATACAACAGCTGATCTTAATCTACACTGTTCACATGCAGAGTGGACATTATACATGAGTAAATATGGTAAGAGTAATCTCCTGGAAGGCTTATCACTCATTCAGCTGGGTTTTCTTAAACAAATGAAGTTAAGGACATTGCTTATGAACAAAACAACAGTGAGCATGGAATTACTTGAACCCAGGATCCTGTACCATACTAGCTTGTGGTGCCTATGAGAATGCACCGTAGTCACAAAAGATTCAGAACACAAAAGTTTAACTCCTGCTCATAGTGTGACAGTTTTTATTGTCAGTGATTTACTGTGCCCCAAGTGAAATCCAGAAAATGTGTCTCTATATTCACACAAAATTTCAATGATATTGAGAGACTGGAGTTGTGTGGCTTTGAGTCTCGAGTCAATAGTTTTTATAACTATGGAGACAGACTATGCTGGCTGCAAGTAATATTTAGGCACATGGTCTAAGGTCATGTCACACTAACTCCATGTACATGGAGGGACATAGACTCAGACCTAACCATACTGACTCTAAGTACATGTATGAATATGATATAAGGCCAAGTCACCCTGGCTCCAATTACATGTAGGAACATAGTCTAAGGCAAAGGCCACACTATCTTCCAGTACATTAGGGACATGGTTCAAGGCCAAGCCACACTGGTTCCAAATAATTGTCCTTTACAGACATGGTCTAAAGCCATCCCACACTAGCTCCAAATACATTTAGGGATATAGTCTAAGGTCAAGTCACATTGACTCCTAGTACAAACAAGGACATGGTCTAAGACCAAGCCACACACTCTTCAACTTCATGTAGACACATAGTCTGAGGCCAGACCACATTTATTCCAAATACATGTAGACATACTCTAAAGTTAAGCCACACAGTTTTTGCTTCATTTAGAGACTTTAGTCTAAGGCCAGGTGACAATGGCTGCAAGTACATGTAGTGACATAGTCAAACCCCAAGCCACACAGTCTTCAACCTCATGATGGGACATAGCCCAAGTCCAGGCAACATTGGCTCTAATTATATGTAGAGACATACGGAAAGGCCAAGTCACTCAGTCTTCAACTGGCTAATGTGGGTACGTGAGAAAGCCTGCCAGCAGCTTCTCATAGGTCGGTGGTTCTTCCCGGGGTTTTCCAGGGTTCTTCCTCCACCAATTATACTGGCCACCATGTATAGCCTATCTTGTGCTGAGAAATGGTGTTAAACCCAACATCAACATCAACAGTCTTCAACTTCATGTAGAGATATAGTCTAAGATCAGGCCACATCGGCTGCAATTACATGATGAGACATAGTCAAAGTCCAAGCCACACATTTTTCAAACCCATGTAGGGATGTAGTCAAATCTCTTATTGCACATGATGCTACAAAGTAATATCCATTATTTATCAGTCATCTTGAATTTCAAGCCACTAGAAAAGAATTATGTTCTTGATAATATGTGCATAATTTAAATTGGTTTGATTACTATATCTAGTATCTATATCACATTTGTTTTATAAAAATATTCATCATACCATGCTTACCCCTGTAAAATACACATCCAGCTGCATGTAGTGTAGACCATGATCAGGCAAATCTGTGTCTATGCTGATAACAGTTTGGTGTATGTTTTGCACAGATGACATTTGCAGTCTAATTTTCAAATGATTTCAGGTTATGAAGGAATCACGTATGGGTCCAGGGCTATGACTCCAGATCAGATGAACTTGGATTCTCTCATCCAATCAGGTTATTTGTCTCAGTCATTCAGTCAGTCAGATAATGGCAAGCTTGCCCAGTCAGGACTCTCAGGGGGTGCAGCTTCACTGAGAAGTTCACTGAGGAGCTCCACAGAATTTCACCATCCCAGCCCTAACCGTCTGACAGGGGGAAGAAATTCTCTGGGTCTCACTTACTCCATGGAAACTGACGGCTTTATAAATGAGGAGGAGATGCACCATCTAGCAGGGTCAGGAACTTTGAAAATGAAAGTGACCATACCATACACATCAGATCAGGAAGATGAAAGTGATGTATCAGAGATTGATATCACAGATGGAAATACAAGATAGAGTAATGTGTTTAGCAATATGGAAAGGTCCATGATAGATTTATATGGATTATGTATCAAATTAATGTATACAACATAAATTCAGATGTTTATTAATATGCTAAAGCACTCAGTTCTAAACTTTTTGGGATTCTACTAAATGAACATAATAAACAATGGGGACACATGATGTGAAATAGGAATTGAATTTTTTTTATACAAATTTTTATATGTTGTAAAATGAATGTAGTCCTTTTCCATTAATTTGAGACACATTTATATTTGACACACGATATAAATTCTAATTATTTATGAAAAGAATTTAACTGAACCCCTGATTCTTTCAGTTTATCATTGAAGCAGAACATGAAGTACTTTTTGATTTTCCTTTGTAGTCATCTTTATTGCTTTAACAACTTACAGACATACAATATACCGTCTTACAAATTAAACTGGTTGTAGCCTTAAGGTTTTTGGAGCTGTTTTTACTTGAAAGAAATGTAAAAACTACTGTCATATTTTGTTTCTAAGGATGACAATTGTTGTCCAGTTTATATCAAAGGATCCCTTTTCATGCTTATACCAAGCAGATTTAGGAAGATTTATGGTCAAGATCTTTTAATTTATTGATATCATCTGTGATGAAAACCACACATTTGTGACCCCAAGTATTAATAACTGCCATTTTACTACATAAAAATTCAATGATAATAATATTAATTTGACCCATCAAAACATAAAATCTGGTATTAAATTTGCTATCAATCCTATTTTGCTGATATCAAAATCTTGCTATTAAGACCAACCTCATTCTTCCAAACATTCTGATGATTCTACCTAGGTGTAAATACACTGAATTCTTTCCAAAAGTATAAATTTTAATGCTTTGTTGAAAGTGACATCATCATCAGTACACAAGTTTATGTATTGATAAGGTAGGCCTACTGTGGAGTCTTAAAATTCCTGGACAACAACCATCTTCAAAATTCACAAAATTGGTACCCAACAAAGTATTGATAGCATCTATTCAGGGGATACAGCACTAGAACTACTTTTTAAACTTGTGATTTGAAAAGCAAAAATTTATTTTCCCGTTAGCATAAATTTTTCTAGATTGCAGGAATTTAAAACAAAAGATTTGGGTCTTTTATGGGCATTGAATAAAATTTGCCATTTTCCTGTTGGAATGAACTTGTACATAATTTGTGGTTTAATCCAACTCCCAGATTAAAGGAGCCATTTGACCCCTTCTCTTGAAAATAGGTGCCATAGCTGTGATCATAATTGACCAGCCTCATAATAAAATGCCATTTAAACAGTCTAGTTTACCTACTGTTTGCACGAAAAACCAAATCAATTAGCTTATTTACTTCAAGATTTTCCATCTTGATGCCTCTAATCATACTCTGATAGCACAAGAGGAGCCATTCCTGTTTTATGCCTTTGAACATTATAGAAATTCCAGCTTTTGAAACAATTTCTTTAGGGTGTGTGAATGTTTTTCTTCTTGGTTCTGTTATTTAGAATAATTTGTCAGAAGTTTCACTTTCAGTTTGACTTTTTTTTGTTTTTTCCAGCTTGTTTACTAGAGCAATTGTCTCTGCAGTAATTTCTATTGCAGTCATGGTCTATGCAGGATATTGAGATAAGAAATCAGTTATCCATTGTTTCAAATCTACCTCCTAGCAAAACTTTGCTATCTTTGCAAATGCAGTTTTGCCATATATGGAATTAGGAAACTGGGTGGAAAAACATACAGGCCAAGCACAGCAACTGGTTCAGTTGAAAAAGCTTGCTCGATGGAGTTTGTTCACATTGATGAAAAGGGTCATTGAGCAATCTGGTCATTGAATGTTTGGTTTGCAAATCAGTATCAGAACAAATGTTTTAAAAAAAGCCCCAGTACTTTGTTGACTTAGATTGTGCCACATTTGGTATCTCATGATTTTGTTTGATTTGACATCTATTTTCAGCACAAACCCAACAATAACACACCTGGGTGAATCACTTGTATGGTCTTTTGTTTTGTTTTTACTCACTAAAAACTTTTTTTAATTAAAATTAAGTAGTTGGGACTTTAGCACAGAATGGTGAATCACAGGATCATTTAAAGCTGAAATTAACAAAACATCCAACATGTATGAACTATCATTTTGTTCATATATTGCTACTTGTATCATAGTGCACTGCAAAGTAATTTGTATTTTTTGAAAAATGTCATTAGTTTTAGTCAAACCATCCACATTCATGATTATTGCAAATTTTGAAGTGTCATTTTCATTTTTGGATACTGACCAGATAGTGATCAAGCATGAAAGTTCAGTATACTTACCTAGTATGTAAGGCACATCAGTGTGAGATTTAGCAGAAAATTGTAAACTCTGAGTAATAAGTTTTTGTTTATTTTTTTTAATCAGTGAGGGTCATGTGCATTTATTTTTAGATGCACTTACTGACACTGAATTTATTTCAATATAATTAAAAAACTGAGCATTATGGCAGAACCAGAATTACTGCAGATGATAAAGATCTTAATTTGCCATAATGTGTCCAAAGATCAGGGTCTATGCTGTTTGCTTTACTGATTACTCCTAATAAACTGCACAGACCCAGCTCTTCTGGTACATTATGCGACAGCAGATCTGAATCTGTGCAGTGTGCAATTGGACTCATCTTAAGCGAGTACATACGGTAGGTAACTTGCCAATTTTGCTAATCACTTAAGACCTAAATTTGCATATGAAAATCAAACTATGATTTCAATTCTAAGTGTGTACTTATACAAATATATGAAAGGGCTATGTGTGCTAATTTTCTTTATACGATTATTTTCATGTATGTGTTTATTATCCTTATTTTACAATATTTATTGCTTGTAATGTGATAAAGTTTTTAAAGGGAACAGTAGAATAGAAGAATAAATAAATTAAAAGCTTTTGTCTTTCTTGATAACTTATTTACATCCAACCCAGGTATTGGTTGTAAAGTGTAGTGTGAGCCATACTCTAGTGTCTGGTCTAAGAAAATGAAAATTGTAGCATGGAAACTACAACGTGAGCATCTCCACTTAACATAAGTAAAAAGTGGGGCATGTCACCAAAAACATTACAAGAGGTCCAAGTGGGCATCAAATCACTCACTGATCAAATATGCACCTGTTAGTTAAATAAAAGAACAGTTTGCCAAGTACATTAGAATGCTTGTCAAAATTTCTTCAAATTCTGCTTATTCTTTTAGCTAGTTGTATGACTTTGTTTTTACTTATAGTATCATTTGTAATTAATTGAAAATCCATCATATCAATGCTTTCAATCAGATTTACAGACCTGCCACTTATCCTGATTTACTTGGGATGTTTAAAATAAAAATCCCCAACTCACGATTTTTTTTTAGCCAAACTCCAGATTTTACAAAAATCAACAAAAAATCAAGCTAAATCTGATAGTGAAATAAAATGGAATTGATAAAGAGATAAATAAGCGAATCAGAAGTGGAAATTAATATTCAGAGTCAATTGGTATTGTACAAATCAGATGTGATTGCTATGTTGCCACCTTTTCATTCATGATGGCCACACCTTGAAAGAGAGCATGCAGAAATTCCGTGAGGGATACACCAAAGCTTGGAGCTTTATTGTAAAAGCCAAATCCTGAAGTAGATCCTGTCAGATGTAGTGCTTGTGATGTGGATGTAAAGACGGCATGCATTTCCCAAAGATGTCTTAAAAGGCACTTAAAAACACCAGAGCATTTGGAAAGAGCAAAATCGCAAAAATCAACGCCATCAGTGGCATCATTGTAGCAAACTGAGAAAGAAGATTTAAGGGTCATTGAGAGAATCCTTTTTGATTAAACTTTAAAGTTTTGCATTCATTTCATAAGAGTTGCACCAGTCAGTTGTTTCAATTCAATTCCTGTGATCCGTTTATGTAATGTACATACCTGTGCATAGTCTATTATACATATATAAATGTTATAATGTAAATAAACGGCATATTATAATACACATAGATTTCTAAATTTTGTTAATTCCTTTGTAAAGTTTTTGTAAATATATAGTCACAAACACTGATCCTGATTTTTTTCTTCAAATCCCAATTTTTTTCCTTTGGCATCCTGATTTTCATTCTATTCAAGGTGGCAGGTCTGAATTTAGTCCGATTCTGTTGAGGGATTTCTGGGAGAGAGCCAACATTTTAAGTAAATTATGTTCCTCCAAGAATACTTACCCGATGACATTAATGTTAGGAATATAAGCCTTACTACTTCCCAAAGACAAAAATTCATCAATAAAATAGTCAAAGGGCAATAACTTTTGCCCATTTATTTAAAGCTGAGCAGACATCATGTAAAAGGATGCTCTCATTGACGGGAATTTGGGATGGTATTAAAGTAATGTGATTGGGTAAGCATTCTAGGAGAAACGTAATTTACTCAAAAATCAGCTTTCTCAGAATGTTGTTGAGAGCCAAATCTTTAAGATAAAACCTCAAGCTGGTTGACTGTGCATGCCAACTGATTGCCTCAATAATATCTTTGATAGAAATGTTACTATCAAAGGCAAGGCTTGTAGAGAGATTGCTATTTCATGAGCAGTGATCTTCATGAAATGACTCAGTTTTGGTGATAAATCAGAGTATGCCATACATATTACCCACTTCAGCCATGATTAGAGGGCTTAAAGGGTTATGTCCTCTTTCCCTGACTGAACTGGGAGAAAGAGGCATCTTCAAGCCCCATTATTGGTTCAGTACGCTTAAGATAAGTTTGAGCACATGTACCAGAACCCATTTGAAAGCCTCCTGGGATATGTCAGTACAGGACAGAGGACATATTTTGACTTTTTGATCAGCAACTTGTGGGACAGAGACACTCAAAGGGGCAATGTTTTTTTTTTTTTTTTTTTCTTTTGCACCAGTCCCTGAAAATGCACCCATCTTAGGCCCGTAAAATTATAGGGCATTATAGCTTGTGCAATCCATTCCACGTCTTATGGGTTGAACTGTTTTTGCTGCAAGACTGTCCTGACAAGAACCAAGTGTGAAGGAGAAGACATTCTGGGTAAGGATGTAACTTGTGGGTTCTATGCAGTTTGGGAATTTTTTGGCCTGGCCAGGATGTTCCTGGGTAGATCAATCGCTAGACTGAGCAGATCGTTGATATAGGATTTGACCCAGTGAAGCAGGGCAATCAGAATCATTTTGCACTTCTGGCCCCTCAATTTCTCAATGACCTTTGGAACCAAGATCCAGACCCTCCCAAATGAGATGGACCAAGCCTCAGGATCTGGTACCAGTGAAACAAAGTGGGGCAGTTTGTGATTCCACCTGGTTGCAAAAAGATCTATCAATGATGCCCCCATGACTGGCAGATCTGATGAAAGATCGATGGATGGAGGGATAATTCTATATAGAGAATCTGTCCTTTTCTTGACAGAGAATGGGCCAAGACATTGAGTCTGCCAGGAATATTTCTAATCTGGATGTTGATATTGCATTGTGTGCATTAATGGCAAAATTCCCAGACCAAAATGCAGAGTTAGGGTGATTTCGAATTGCCATTTTTAAGGAGATATGTCACTACCAATGAGTTGTCTGAGCATGACCTTGTTCTGAAGATGGTCACTCCAAAATTGAAAAGCTTGATGATAACTTTCATTTTTAAGAGATTGACATGGAGACCCACGTCTTCTTTACTCCACTGGTCAATGAAAGTGTCAAAGTCCGGGAATAGATGGACTCCTCAATCCTGGGAGCTTATATCTGTGCATACTTTCAGATCAGGTGGTTGAGGTTTAAACAGTATTCCTGCCATGGGTCAACTGTGGTTGCACCACTGGTCCAGGAATGATACAGTCTCACTCATTACATATATATTGATCCTGTAATCAAGTGAAAATGGACACCACTGAGAGAGTAATGCCATCTGGATTGGGTGCATATATAGGCAACCCAGCAGAATAAGATACATGGCTGCATTGAATAATCTAGGGAGTCGCAGCAACTCCCTGACTGTTATCCATTTCTTGATGGAAATGGACTCTACAAGATCGACAACTCACACCGCACGTGTGGGGAAGATGAACCAAACTGTTGAGAAGGATTGAGAAGATTGCCTCCGAGACTGATAAGATTGTCTCCAATGATAGGGTTGGGATTGTATATGTTGGATTGAGAATCATAACAATCCTGTATCCATTCATCTCCTGTAATCCCAACTTTGAGGGAGATGATTTATAATGTGATTGTTGTGTAGAGAAATGAAGGGGCAGTTCTTGGAATGCCTATCTCCATACTTTCTCTATCTTGCCACTGAACAGTAGAGGCAATCCAAAATGGAGTGGTTCGAAGGGTCAATACGTAAAGCTTCTTGAACGATGAAAAGCATAAGCATGCATCCTGTCTCACAAGATCCAGGTTAAAGGAAGCCATCAAAGCATTCATCATTGCATGGCAGGCAGCTTGGTTAGTCACCTTGGATGTTATAGCCATAGACTACCTGGCTTGGTCATTGCCAGCCTTGTCAGCCACCAAAAAGAAATGCCAGCAATGCCAAATCCAACAATGATGACACTGCCACAATGTTACAAATGAAGTGGCATGCTCAACTCCTTTAACCATCTTATAAAAAGTAGGCAAAGTAATGTTGACTGTGGTGTAGTTTTGTCTAGAAAAAGGCATTGGAATGAGTTCTATACCAGCAAGATATTAAGGAGGCTGGTATTTAACTCTCAGAAATAAAAAGACTTTGGAATTGCCTGGATCACTAATTTTGACAGAAAGTCTCTCGTCAATTTCTTTAACTTTTCCTGAGTGCATGAGAAGGCAATAGGAAAGGCCGACTTCGTCATCATCAATATCAACTGAGGCCTTGACCATGTTTGCCGATGTAGGAAGAGGGGTTGTGGTGGAAATTCTACGTTTGATAACAATCAATAAATTTCCCCTATAGCTGCTTAGTTATACTCGGTTCTCCATGGTAGGATCTTAGTGTGAGCTATCCTCAGGTTTATACCCACAATGAGTGGGTAAAGATGAGGCACAGCCATCTTCTCGAAAGCTTGATCAGTACCATTCCAGAGGGTAAGCCATGAAGAAATAGCTAGCCATATCAATAGGACAGACTGTAGTTGCTGGACTGGCACAAATGGCTCATAAAAATCAAAATCTGTTGGTACTAGAGTCAGTCGTACAGCCTGTAGTGTAGGCACTGGTATGATCAGTGAAGCAATGACAGATGAATGGATGATCTATCAGTCAGAATGCTGGCAAATCCACATTCCACTGCTCTACTTGATGAGGTGTGGTATAGTATACCAATGGAGCCCAATGGTCACTGCACAGGATGAATCATGGGCTGGACAGTATGGTTTGAAACTGATACAGCATCAAACTGATGTGTGGTTGGACAGTATGACTCATTCAATTCATTGATAAATCCCATACACCCCGACTTACGGGCCCTAAGGCTATGCTTGGGCATATGTGGGGACTTACGTTGGGCTACTTAGAATTGTTTGGAAATTCTTTCCCCCCAGTGTTGAAATTCTTGGCTAGGACAGATGATGGAAGGACAGGGAAAAAAGTTGGCCAGAACTAATCAACTCAATCTTCACCTTTTCAACCAAATGACACACTTGTAACTCCAGTGATGGTGTAGTGGAGAAGTCACAGCTCCCTCCAATTCAAAGTAACAGTAATAGTCGGTAACATTCAACATTTATTTGTTGGGGGAGGGTGACCAAGGGCGTCCCCAACCAAACTGGCCATGGACTCCATATTAGGATAGGTATACATCGGTATTCTTAAGACTTTGATTTTCCCCATCTCACCTTGTTCTTTTAACTTTTCATAAGTACCATATAGTGTCTGACCAATTCATGCACATGCAGCATGTAGCTGACAATGTACACTTGGTACAGGCAATGTGTGGATCATGTGAATCCTTGCTGGCCTTGAATTTTTTGCACTTTGTTGTTATGTTCTGCAACAAAAAAAGAATAAAGAAACAATAATATTAGTTAACAATGTTAATAAGGTAATAACTAAATTGCATGTGCAAACAAGAACTATAAATAAGAAATTCTGTTACAGTGTAGTCGTGAGAACCATACGGTCAGAAAGAGATTAAGTCCATGTAAGTGAAGAAATTGCACTTAAATATGGCCCTGTAGAACAAGATGTAATAGCTAATGTAGTCCTCAATAGATGGATGTATACAACACAAAATCCAACTGGTTTCTAGGCATGGGAGTTAATGAACAAGAGTTTTTGCACTCTGTGTATATCTGACTGGCATTTTTTTGCGGGGGGGGGGGCTGGATTCGAGAGGTAGTAGGGCTTATATTCCTAATGTTAGTGTGATGGGGAAACATATTCAAAGGAGAAAAGTTATTAAAAAATTGTCTATTTTTAGTATCATCCGTATTATATGGATGGGTATCATCATTTGTAAGAATCTGAATGATTGGAATGGTGTCAAGTTTAGGATGAAGTCTATTGAGAGGATTTTAAAGTCATGTTGTTTAAACGTTGTTCTTTTTGTTTAGCAACAATACTTATGCTGAATGAGAAATTGGCATCATTTGTACAAATCTAAAAGGCCTTAATGCCAAGATCCTGTCAAATTTTTGGTCAAATCCTGCTGAGCTGCATCTTTGAAGTATTTAAGGCCTTTCAGTACATCAATGTATTATCATGCTTCTAATGCAACATCTACTGGTATATGCTGGCAACTGTACAGATATTGGCATAATATATTACTACATGAAATATCTTGATTGCAATACATGTCAATGAATTGTTACAACTCTAAAATCTAGGTCACCACATCCTATGAGATAGCAGTATTTAACTCACTTAACTTCCTTCTCTAATCAATTTTTTTTTGGATGTGGCATAACCAGGCCTTGAATTCATAAAACTTAAGAGACTGAGGTACACACTTTAATAAAGCATGAGAAAATGTTCTCGTTTTTATTGAACCTTTATGAAAACATTACAACATTTGGTAACCAGTACCTTGTGATATTAATACATCTCATTTCTCAAGTTTCATATTACCTTGTACAATTAAAGCACAAGAAATTACAAATTATCGAAATACGAAATGTGAGAAATAGTGCAGGTACCACTATCAGTAAGTCATTCTCTTATAAAACACTACCTTCAGAGTTGTGTATTTAGCCATGTATAAGACACATCCATCTGGAAACAGCAAAGATCCTTGCATGGAGGTCATAAAATTCTGAGTCTGGGTCTGAGACAGAGTTTTCAAAATTAACATTTGTGATTGGGTAAAACAAAATCTCAACTCAAAGAGTTGTATACTTTCTACTTACTTGATCTATAATCATATAATACACCTACAATGTTGGACAGAGTAGCTGAAACAGTGTGGATCCCAATCCGCCATCACATTATGTGACCACAGAACTGAGTCAATGCTGTTCACTGATGGTTGCTCCATGCATAGGAATGACTACTGTACACAGTATAATACAGCTCTTCATTGCTGTAATTATAACAGCAGATAAATGCATTTTCAGTATTGTACATTTATTATGAAAGATTTAGAGTGTACATGTGACGTTAGAGAATCTAACGAGACATGAAGCATTGTCTTGCCTGCCCATGTTACATCTCACAACAGATGTTATAGTCTTCACAATCAACGTACTGTACTGATGATGCTTTTATAACATATACCTTTATAGAACATACATCTTAAATCATTATTGGAACTACCTTTATAGCCCAGAAAGCTTTTCAATTGGTGTTGAGGCACTTTACAGCATGTATGAATATTCTGTCCTATTTCTGGATACACATGTACATTCTAATGAATGTGATTATGTCGGATTAACTTGGTGTCAGTAATTTGAATCCTCCCTTTAATTTGGTTTCTGCTGATATATATGGATGACATGCACTGAAGCACTTCACCAATTATTAAACCCAGATGTGCAACTCAAAATCAGGGTGAGGTGGGGTGGAGGTCATTCATGCAATGTCATAAACATAAATTTTGGTGATGTTAAATCGGAAAAGGCCAGAGATGATACTGATGTCTATATCTGACTGTCCTAGTTGGAGATACATACTGTTTATAGGAATATAATAGATGGATCATCCATGAGCTCTATACACCATGTATATCAATGGAAAAACCTCAAGTATTTAAATTTTGTGATGGACTTGGAAATGAATAACTCAAATAATTGGGAATCTCTGACACAAAATAAAGGTAGATCAACAAGACAAATAAATTTAGAGTATTTAGATGGAAAGTTTGTACTGTATACACTTTCCATCCTTTATGTTAATTATCTAATTTAAAATCATCTGTTATTTTTCCAAAGAGGAATTTGAGCTCAGCAGAACAGGATTACATCATCAAGGTATTGGCAACTATACAAAACAGCTTTGGCAATTTCATACTCTGTTTAGAGTTTGATATTCTTACTTGTTTATTCACTGATTAGGGAAATAATTTTGTTCTGGAAAGATCTGCAGTTGAATTACAAGCCTTACTGACTAAAAAGTCTATGTACAAGTTTTCCATATAAGTAACTAAACTATGTTGATGATGCCTGAAATAAATGTAACTACAAGCACTTACAGGTATGAGAATGCATGCATATTCAACTTTAGACCCTTTCCTCCCAAAAAAGTACACATTCACAAATTCATTTTCCACACACGAAAATGCAAATAAGGGTGCACATTCCACTTTGAAAAAGTCCACTATTTAAATATTTTGTCTCTGCAAATATTTTACATTTATTTGTAAAAAGTGATCAACTTATGAATGCAATAATCAACACTTAGGTGCTTCTCTTATTTCAAGCACAATGTTTACCTCCATTTGGCCTTGACCTCTAATCTTTTGGTCCGCTAGTATCCAAATTGTCCTCTAGACAATCTATTATTCATACCAAAAATATAGCCATTTAAAAAAAACTTGCAACAAAGGTGACTTGGGATGGGCAAATCTGGATGAATCTGTGACCAAAATATCGGGTCCACTACACTATTTCTAATAGTGAGACCAAAAAAAGAGAGGAAGAAAGAAAAGAAAGGATGAAATGGAGAGAGAACTTTATCCTACACAGTGTGCTCTCAAAACAAAGACATACTTTACTAAAGCTCTTATTACAAGACTACACTATTCTGAATTGCAATACATTACATTAAAAAACAAACATGAAATTACATTAAAGGACATGACTATAACACAGTAAAATACAGCACAACAATAAGTGGAAAACTTAAACTGGCCATTTAGTTTTGACAGAATTCATCTTTCTGTTTGAAATTTTTTTCTCTATTTACTTTGTTTAACCTAATACCATAGCTATGCACTTAAAATATTATATGGATAAACTTCATGGAAATGAAGCTAATAATAACAAGTACATGATGACAATATAATTATAATGTTTCCATCAGTGTTTTTACACACTAGAAGAGTTTGCTCCCTTCATCTACACTGAACACTCTCCATTTTGGAGTTGTAATATATTAATGAACAATATCAAGCCAAATAAAATATGTAAGGTTTGTGTTTAAGGCTGATTAATCAATCAAGTTAATTCATCAGATATGTCTTTATAGCAACACCAAATCAGAATGTTTGAAGTTCTTTCAGCAGCTGCTTCTCTCATGCAGGGCATACCAAGATCAAGAAACAAGCACCAGTAAAATGGACATTTTCTATTTTAAAGTTTGATCTAAAACTCAGATATATGTATTTGTTAAGGCTCATGTAGGTATTGCTTAAAATATGGTATAGCACAATTGGGAATGTTGCTTTTTTAACTTTCCAACCTGTCATCTACAAAGCATTCCATTTGAAACACATTTAAAAACAAATTAAGAGTTTAAAAGTACATGTGTAATTCTTCCTTGTATTCTATGTGCATTCACACAAAACCCTATCATAGTTACTAATGAAATGTGGCATTTGAGATAATGTGTACCAGTCAACTGGACCATGGCAATATTAATGTCCAGATGCTATGGTTATATAATCATTGTTCCCCTTATGTAATACATGTATTACTAGGTATGATTCATTTGAATCAGGCATCCAAATTCATAATTTTCATTCTATATAAAGCACTAATCTTCAGACAAGCACAAAACGAAAATAACTGGATTGTGAAATGTCATGATAACATATTTACTAATTTCATTACAGATAATATTTAAAAATAAAAATCACACAGATGGATATTTTGAAAATATAACAAACAATGTAATTAATGCATGAGTATATGACAGCAAACAGTATTGTAAATATATTTCAAATATTGGTAATATATGTATCAACACAAACATATTTTATATCCAACAGCTATTCACAACTCAACAGAGAAACAGATTTTAATGAGATATAAATATGATTCCAGCAATCAATATTTTATATTGCACAAACTGTACCACAGGGATTAATCCACGTATATAAAGTATAACATGAATGAAAATATTTTCATTAGAAAAAAATTCACATTAACAAACTGTAGCCACAAGGTGCATGTTCATTTATAACTGCATGAGAAAAGAAAAAACAGACTGCAAACTCTGAAACCACATTTACAGCTCAAGCAAATTCTTTTTTTTTTTTTTTTAACATGCATCTGTAACTTAAATAGAGTACATTTAGTTTTAAAAAAAACACCATGAAAGCAACACACTGGATCAATCATTCATTAGAATTTATGTAAAAAATTTTAATGCACAAGTATTCAAGTTATGTAAATATGAGCAAATGCCTGATATGTTACAATGGGTTTTTTTGGCAAAAAATTATTATTAAAGAAAATAATTCATACATCTTTCTATTCACCAAATTATCATTATAACAAATAAGTAGCTCTTGGTATTAGGGCTGCAATGGATACCAAATTTAGAACTAGTGTGGCAGATTAAACCTGGCCCTGACTACTTGAAATTGCCATCAATTGATAAATAAAAAATCGTTCATATATTTCATTAATCACACTATGAACTAGATCAAACAGAAAAACGATTCAGATTATACATAATTTTC
This sequence comes from Megalonaias nervosa, assembly GCA_016617855.1. Classification (NCBI taxonomy): domain Eukaryota; kingdom Metazoa; phylum Mollusca; class Bivalvia; order Unionida; family Unionidae; genus Megalonaias; species Megalonaias nervosa. The sequence goes on from JAECUM010001091.1 coordinate 66,036, forward strand.
AGACGACCGATCAGAATACAGTATTCCATTCAACGCACTCGATCACCATGGCTCACTTAGGTCTAGAAAAATGGGTTGGCAGTATTCAATGGTAAAAAGTAGCAGCGTGTGTGGTAGGTATGAAAAAACTGAATATTTGATGTAAACAGTAAAACTATTATGATGCCAAACACAGTATAGCTTGCAAAATCATTCAGGTGTAAGTTGTGCAGAAGCATCCTCCTCTGTCTTTCTAAACATTATATATTAACCTCACAGATGCATGATATACAAGAGAATTGTAGGTAGCCCAGCTTTCAAATTGTGAGTAGGAGTTGTCTCCCCTTGTTCATGGGTACTAGAGTCCCAAATTTGCACTCGAGATTAACCCAACTCGTACTCAATTACTCATTGCAGCACAACCTAGGAGTCACTGCTCTATTCCAATAAGCCTGTCTTCACACAAAATACAAGCTTCAAAATTGTAATTATCCAAACCAAAGGTTAACAAATTTATTTTTTTAATCAAAAGTCTTCTTTATATGTACTTGGGTAAAAGGTCTAATAAATTTAACAACAGGTCAATTAACAAGACGGCCAGGACCTGCAAGTCAAACCCATGATCAAAGCACAGCCAATAATATATAACCAAAACCATAACAAACTGTTGACACCCTGTCTGATATCTGCTGTCTTCATTCTTACTAATGTGACCTGGACAATAAATTACAGCAGTAATAAGGTAATTCCATAATTAATATTTCTATGCATAGAAAGAATTGCTGAGTTTGTAGCCCACTGACATGAAGATGTATTACTGGAGTTAAGCTTCCATAAATGGATACATTACACCTCCATTTTAAAATTTTTACAACTTAAGGATACTGAAAATTTACTTTAACGAGTTAAATAAATTCAATTACAGTGACATCTCTAGAATTTTTACACAGACTGGAATTCAAATTTTCGTTAAAGGGGAATGTTAATTTGTAAGAGGAGAGAGACACCAGCTTTTAAATGAGAACTTTATTCATTAATAGATCCCTTATATTATGTGTCAACAAATGTATGTGTAATACATAACTTTTAAGGAATAAAGATAGAAGTTATACAAGTTGGCAGTCATTATTGGCACAACATCAGCAGTCATGTGTTATAAGAATGGCATATGCATTAGAGTTGCAGAGACATTACCACAGAATACCAAAAACTACATGTCTACCATTGTACAAGCTTACCAAGTGTAGTTTGTAAAATGCTTTCTTAGCTAGACAATCAATGAAAGTGTCATACTGCTCAACTGGCAAAAGTACCTTTGTAAGTGCTTGATTATTGTAGTTGACCTAGAAGTCAAACATATGATCAGATTGAGCTTTGTTAATATTATTGCTACAGGTTTTGTTTCACACAAGACAAACTGTGTGTGATTTTTGTGCACCTGATCATTTTTAAAGGAGGATTCATTCAACTTTTTTTTTGGAAGGGGCACACAATTGTGTATCCAGGGGAAAACACTTCAATTATCTAGCCCATACCATCTTTTTGGGGGTGTACACTCTAGCTTTAATTTTAATTACAATCGCTGTTTATAAAAGTATGTCATCTTACACTGACACATAACATTAAGAGTTTAGCAAACAGAAAAACAACTAAATGAAAAAAGTTAGTTATCTGAACTAAATATTATATGAACTGTTCCATTTAAACATACCAGGTACCCAGGTAAGGCACATTTAAGAAAAAAATATATGCCTGGGTACTCTGATTACGTGAAGAGTTTGTATGAATTTGATAAAAATTCTACCTAGTTTAGACACATTACTAGTGATCACACAGTTCAGGATTTCCCTTCAGTTCCAATTTTGTTTTATTAGAATCAACTCAAATGCTCAAGAAACAAAATTCTAGGAATTAATGAAATTTCATATTTTAACAAACACCTGGTCAAGTACAAGCCACAGGTGTATCATCCTGCTGTCTGCTAGGATGGTCTATCAGGTCCAAGACTATTGTCAAAGACAGTCAGGTATACACATAATGAGATCCAAAATGTCACTGGCAAGTCAATTATTCATAATGCAACAAAATCTCAAAAGAAAATACTACTAGCATCCACCAAACATTTCTTGTGACGCATACGTCATGTACAGGAAGCCATCTTCATCTTTGTCATCTCGATACACTTCAGCTAATGTGACTGACATGCTGGATATACTCCTATTATTGATTAGCAGATAAAAGGCCTGGTTAGAATTCATGGACATCCGATTTCTGAAAGAGACATCAAAATAACCTATTCATCTTTGTAAAACACGCTTCCAAATGAGAAAATCGTGACTTGGACCCAGATATGCTGTCACACAATGCACTGGTTTGATTGAAAACAGGATGTACACTAAATAAACAGCACAGAACTTGCCCTGTTCATGCATTATACAGGTATGACTGTTTGCAACTGCATGCATGTTATACAACAGCAAATAAGGTAATAACTTGAGTCATCAATGATTTTGATTATATACTCCAATTCTGTCAACTGACTTAACATAAGAGATAAATGAACATTTTCTCACACACATCATCAAGCAGTATACACCATCGATAAGGATGTGTCATCACATTATGATGTCATGCAGCATTTTCCATTATTACATCATCTAACTCATGTGACATGTAAATCATGAATGAAACTACAAATGGAATTGGGTAACAAATAACGATTTTTAAAAAAATATTTCTATTTCTTTCCTTATAGATATATTACTAGATCTGGTAACTGATGCTAATGAAAAATTGGAGTATAAAATATGCAAGTTATTTTAGGTCTACAGTCTAATGTCTCTGGGGGACTTATTCTGGTGTTACTGAATCACTAGCTCATTGGCAAAATGCCAAAATAACTTGCTGTCCCAAGATATCAGACAGTAGGTATTGATACAATAACCTTTACCTAACACCCTTTCAAGATCTGTATCTATTATTTGGTCTGAAGATACATTTTCTTTTAGGATCCAAATTATTTTAGAACAATTTTTTTATATATTGTTATTGGGTTACCAGTTTATTTCTTGATAAAATTCCATTAACCTGACCCTTGTAGTTAAATGAAGTAACAAAACTAAATTAGAACTGTGCTCATACAATACAAGTCCCGTCAAACCCCTATCCTGAATAGGATATTGCATTAAAATGTAATCAAAGAAAATAAAAGCAAGAAATATAGGTCAAAGTGAACAACTTTAATATCTGAATGTTGTACAAACCAGAATGCAGATATACACAGAGCTGAATACCCATAAAGCCAAAGTACATGTGGACTGACTTAAATACAAAAAATAACAAGTTTGATGGACAACTAGAAGGACAAAGGTAACACATTATTCTGTTTCTACATTCATGATGGTATATCCTTGGGCTACTTTTTTCTCACAAAACTAGAAAAAACCTACAAAATATGTTACTTAAAAGAAATGCACCAAGGATACTCATCTAAAGACGTTACAAAATACCAAACAAGCAATTTTACACAAATATAGGACAAAACCGCAAAAGAAAATACAAATCTACATCATCTGTATAGACAGACCAGACTAATGCAATTATGCTCAATTTTTTGCACCTACAGCCCACTTCTGGGTATTCTATGTATCACTAATATATCACCTGCAGTAAACCAGCAGATCACAAGTGGCTGTAACCTATAGTTTGAGAACCTATTAGGACATCTTAACCATGATTCATTTTTTGAATGATTTTTCAAATCTAGACCAATGTTAGGGATAAACATCACACTACTGTATAAAATTATGAAATAGTTCACGTTATCAAAGATAGCAATGCTCTAGCCTAAACATTTCTCCCAAATTATAATTCTGATTTTAAAGTGGCAAGCACCTGCCTGGCAAGTAAAATACCATGTACCTTATTAACTGGTGGAAAGCCCTGGTTATATGAATAAATATGCACTGCTAACAGATGTCAGGTTCTACCTGTGATAAATATGTTCACATTAAAACAAACTGCAATTAAGATGTCAAACCAAGGGTTCTGTGGAATACTCTGTATTCTATGGAACACTCTGTATCAACTCTGAACCATGATCTATCTTCTTTAACTTGACACAGAATCTCCTAAAAAATCTTAATGTTGTTGATGTTAGTATTACAATCAATGAGAGAATTCCTCAATTACCTCTTGCTATCTGCAAGTGAAGGCCAAACAAAATTCAAATACATGTAACTGTATCAAGCTATGTTGGCACTTTTGATGACTAAATTGCCATTGGTGTCCAAATTCTCAGATGGCAATTCATTTCAATAAAAACAATATCCTGGCAATTTAAACTTTGGAGCATGCTCTACTGTAAGCAGATTTTCACCCTGAAGTCGCTGACACATGCTGGTGTAAAAGTTTCAAGACTGTACAAATGACATAATTAAATTTCTTCACAAAAGGACATGCACAAATGCATAATTGCAATAACTCAAACTTTTAATATTATGAAATTAAGTTTTCAGACAAATATTGAAATTATGAAAGGAAAAAATAGTTAATAATGAGTAATGATTAAAACTGAATCGAAGCCAGATCTGGAATAGAAAATTCCTTAGTGTAGTCCCTACCTAGTACACAAGATAATTTTCGCATCTGTGTCTTTCAGGGAAAATTTGGTGACTACCTGGGAAATCTAAAATCAAGATTCTGATATCTAAGTTAATGTACTGACAGCCATGGGTTCTGCAGGATGTCTCATTTTTACATACCCTGCTATGATGCCACCCCATGCCCAACTCAACCTGTTTTGCAAACTTCAAGCACAGAATCTGAAGACACTCACTGCTGCTGAAAAAGTTTTAACATTTTCTCACCATCTGTTAAAATGATAAAGGTGACACAACAATGATGCCGCATGTTTTTCTCAACAACATAATAAAACTTTTACAAACATTTTACATACCTGATGATAGTAGCAAACTGTGACATGGACAGCTCTTGAGGGACAAGGAACTTTGTCTTGTCAAGCATGGGCAAATGCTGTTCCTTATAGTATCGCTCAACTATTACCTGTATGATGCAAAAATAAAAATCTGCAATCAAAGTTGTTCAAATAAAGGGTTCAGCATGTACAATGCAGTGTTTTACATGTGCATGGTGTTGGGATGTACACTAAATGAATCTGACATGCAGTGTTTCATGTGTGCATTGTGTTGGATTTACCCTAAATGAATCTGACATGCAAAATCTTTAACACAAAGTTTAACACAGAGTATTAACACCAAAACTGCTGATACCTCCATTGGGCCATTTGCTTATACAGGCGAAACAAATTAATCTATTCACCTTAATCACATCTTCGCTGGCCAAGGTTCCAGTATGTTAGCCCTATCTACACTTGGCTGATGAATCAGATATTTCTGTGCTTTGGGTCAGCAAACTTCATTAGATGTGGCAGCGAGCCAACACATCCAATCAAAATCGAGTGGTTCAAATCTCAACACTGTTCCTACATGATTGAGACAAGGAGAGCACACAACTGGAATGGACTCATAAATAAGCAATTTTCCACTGCTGGTCTGTGTAATGGCTTCTTTCTGGTACACAGTCATACTTTCAACATTAAACTTACAAAGTATCCTCTTGAAGTCAATTGCCTCCACCATTAGATGGCATTACATACTATTGAAGGCAACTGAAGAAATCCAACAGATGTCGCTAGGACAAAGCATTGAAATAGCTGATCAATCTGCCAAGGTATAGACAGAGTTAACATATCAGAACCCTGGCTAGTGAAGATATCTTAATCAGGGATGGAGAATTCTACTGTCTTGCTACCAGGGACAAAATGATGTCTTTGATGGGCTAGGAAAACTGTATGTAAGTTACCCATAAATGTATACAGAATATAAAGGAAAAATCAAGGTCTTTGGGTGATTCATTAAAACCTTGGTCATTAAATTTTTTTCACAGCCTTATTACCTGCGTGCAATCTTGACACCAATTAAAGCATCAAATAATCCCATATGTGGAATAAACAGATAACTCTTTGAAACAAGTGGAATGGATAATTCCTGCCCCTGGCATTAAATGAAGTCCATTATCAGATTATCTGAAGCTGGATTAAACTAGATCGGGTTTATATAGTTAAAAAGGGCACCATGGTAGCTCAGTTGGTTGAGTGTCTGACTTATAATCCAAGGGTTGCTGGGTTTGATACCCACAGAGGCCAGCCCTGGTCAGCTTCTTCAGTGACTCCTTTAAAAAGGCACTAAGTTCACATTTCCTCTGCATGATATAGCCAATAATGTGACAGAAAGTGCCAGTAAAAAAAGCAACAAAAACAATATTACAAACATGTTGATGGCCACATACATATTTGTCCTCTATGGTATAATGTACATGCAAGAACAAAGATTATGCAGTCACATAAAGCACATGCAGAGATCAGGGTCAATGTTGTTCTCTTGAAATCTTATCAAGAATGAACACTGCTGATCCAGATATGCTAGTGCATTATGCACCAGCAAACATTAAAGCCAATCCTACTGACTGAAATCTTGTCAAATCTTCAGAGTATACACCTAGATCTACAGTCACATAATGAACAAGTAAAACATTAGGGTCAATGCTCTTCATCTGAATTGTTGTCAAGACTCAACAGTTTACACCCATATCTCTTGTCACAAAATGCCCCAACAGACATTAGGACCAATGCTCTTCACCTGAATTATCAAGAATCAATAGTGTAGACCCAGATCTCTTGTCACATAATGCCCCAACAGAGATCAGGCCAATGCTTTTCATCTGAAATTTTGTCAAGAATCAAAAGTGTGGACCAGACCTGTAGTCACATAATGCACCAGCAAACATTAAGGCCAATGCTCATCACTTGAAATCATGTCAAGAATCAATAATATAGACCCAGATCTCCAATCAAAGAATGCTCCAAAGATCAGGTCAATGTTCTTCACTTTAAACCTTTTCAAGACTCTACAGCATAAACCCAGATATCTAGTCAAATAATGTACCAGCAGAGATTAGGGTCAATGACCTTCACTTGAAATCTTGTCAAGACTCAATTTAACATATACCCAGATCTCAAGTCACATAATGTACCAGCAGAGATCAGGGTCTCTGTTCTTCATTGTCAAGAATCAATAGTGAAGATCCAGATCTCTTGTCACAAAATGCAACAGCCGAATCTTGGGTCAATGCCCTTGATTTGAAGTCTTATCAGGAATCAAAAGTGTAGACCAAACCTTTAGTCAGTAATGCAACAGCGAGTTTAGGGTCAATGCCCTTCATTTGAAGTCTTATCAGGAATCAAGTGTAGACCAAACCTTTAGTCAGTAATGCACCAGCAGAGAGTAGGTCAATGTTTTTCACTTGAAATCTTGTCAGACTCGATAGCTGATACACCTAGATCTGTAGTCACATAATGCACCAGCAGAGATCAGGGTCAATGCTATCATGTCAAGACTTCACAGTATAGACCTGAATATGTAGTCACAAAATGCATCAGGAGAGATATGGGTTAATGCTATTCGCACAAAACTATCAAGAATGAATACTGTCAACCCTGATCTGCCAGCACATTATGCAACCAGAGACCTGAGAAAACTACACTTCCAATATGTTAAACTGCCAATTAAAATTTTTGTAGATACCTTAATTAAATTTGTTATTGCTTGTTTTCCTTCCCTTGTGACCTGAAACTTCAATTTTACATCTTCGTGCACCTTAAGCTCCATATATTACAAGCTGAATTTATTTGTAACATGGTTTTGTTTTAGGACAAAATTTTACTGCACACACATATGAATACACACAAAAATTGTTAACAGTGCAATTAAACAAGTGTCTCTCAAAGAGACTGATGCTCTTTCAGACAAAAATAATTTCAAGAAATTCACGATATGACCATTTCTTTCTCACAACAGCTGAGTGTTGAAACCATCTCCGACATTCTTCAGCATTATCAAAATTTTGACATTCACTGATGTGTGGACATATTGGAGGTCAGACTGACACCTGTGACCATTTTCATTTAGGACAAAGGAGACATCATTAGAAGTCTTTGGAGAAAACCCCATGTCAACACAACTATCCATTCAGGGGTAGTACCAACAGCAAGATTTTTACTACAGCCATATTAGATGTATGATTGGCACCATTTTCAATTTAGGACCAACTAGGTATCAAAAGAAGTCTGCTGGTGAAAACCCCATGTTGATAAAGCCATCCATTCGGAAAGAGTAAAGATAATATTTCAAGATGGCCACCATTTGAGGGTCAAATTGTACCATTTTTATTGAGAACCATGTAGACACTGTAAGAACTTTTCTGATGAAAACCCCATGTCAAAATGACTTTCCATTTAATCCATTACCTTAGAACATCTGTTACTGTGTATACTGCCAATAAATATATATGTCAAAGCCACCATGTAATGTACTATAAACAAAACACCTATTACCTAATTGATGCCAGTAAAATTTATTGTAGTGTAGAGTATGTTAAGTTCAACATAAATTTTTACCATTTTAATTTTTTTGTACATATTTGTCATCTATAGAATAGGTTTGAGAGTAAAATCTTTATTGTTGAATAATTATTTTTCATCGAAGAATTTTTATATGCTTAAAAAATTTTGTGAGAACTCATTCACTCTAAGTCTGTGAAGCTGTATGACCAACTGTAGCTGAACTTTCTCACCCTCTAAATCTACCAGTTTGTTGTCTGTATCAATAAATCATCCAAACTTGATAAATTACAAGAAACCAGTCTTTCCTACATTGATACTGGACCCTACAAGTGACTAATGGAAGCTTTCATGGCCATAATTTGAATCATGCGAACTCAAAAAGTGTGGAACAAAATCTGTGGCCTCCATTTTGGAAAGTCAAGAATCCAACCCAGTGACTTTTTTAAATAGCAAATTGCTATTATATCTTAAGTATCAAAACCATGTGATGTGACATCTACCTCAATACCTGGAGTTTCTAACAGGAGGTTTTCCTCAATAGTGGCAAAAAATATAGGCACTGAAACATGCCTCCATGTACAGGCATCCAAATGCACTTAAATGTGAACTGGAGGGAGATGAATGCAGTAGAGGCATCCAAAAGTGCTTATATGAGGTAAAGGGTTAAGAGTAGTAATAGGATTTTAAAGATGGCCACCATGGTGGCCATACTGGCTGCCAGATCAGCCCCATACTAATTCCAGACCAGCAAGACATTACAAGAAAATCTTTTGGCAAAAACCCAGTGTTCATATGACTTTTCATTTTGAAGGACTATCAAATACAAAGATTTTCAAGATGACAGTCTAGATATCAGATGTGCACCATTTCAAACTAGACATCTATAAGAAGTCCTCTGGTGAAAGCACAATGTCAATATGACCAGCTGCCTAGGGGAAGTAGCCATTATATTTTCCATCTGGCCATTGTGACAGCCCTATCAGAGGTCAGATTGACATAATGTTCATGTATGAGCAACTAAACATCATAATAAGTCATTTGGTGAAAACAGTATCCCATTCTATTATGATAATTCATGCAAGAGAAGTAATGTTAACAAAATTTCCGTATGGACACTATTGTGGTTATAATCAATTTCTAAGCAGCACCAGTTTTATTTAGACCAATTAGACATCATAAGAAGTATTTAAGTACAAAAAAGACATGTTGATACAACCATCCATTCAGGAGGAGCAACTATAACATTATTTTCATGATGGCAGCAGTAACAGACATGTTGGATGTTCAAGTCGCACTAACTAGGACCAACTAGACATCACAAGTTATTAATATGACTTTTTGTTCAAGCATGGTGATAACAAGATTTTCAAGATGGCTACTGTGATGACCACAATGAACATCATATCTGCACCATTTGATTTAGGACCAATTATGCACCATAGGAAGTATTCTGGTGAAAACACCATGCTGATATAACTACTGAATCAGAAGAAGCAGCGACAACATGATTTTAAAGATGGCTACTGTGGTGGCCATACTGGATGTCCAAGTGACACCATAATCGTTTAAAATCAACCAGACCAAGAGCTGAAGGTGTGTAAAGTTTCACAGCAATCTTCCAAGTTGTTTTGGATATAACTGCTGTTGAAATGAAAGTGTGGGTGTCTAGGTCTTACATTATGCAAACATGCCAAGTTTTCTGGAACCAAATCAGGGAGATTAGTGTTCACAATTTGGGAGATTTGGTCCAAATCTGGGAGATCAGTGTTCACAACCCAGGAGATTAGGTCCAAATCAGGGAGATTAGCATAACAATCTTTTTTGTCATAAAGCGTGAAAGTGCAAATCATACGAAGACCAAGTAAATTAACTACAATGAATAACAGCTACTCAAATTTATTAATTTTCTTTGCATGTTACTATGCTTCACACATTTAAATTTGGCTAAATTCCAAGAACTGTTGAATTTTAAATTTTTTTTTTTTTTTTTCAACTGCATATTTTCCTTTGGTTCCATTAGCATACTTTTCAACATGGTACCAAAATTATTATCTTTCCAAAGAGTTCAAGAAATGTTTGATATGTGACAAGTTGCCTGCAAACTTATACATGACATATTACACAATACTGAAATACTGACAAGTAAAACAACTTATATATGTACAATAAATGCAACAGCACATGTCGTGCGCTATGATCTGATTGGATGTTAGGTAGATAACTTGATTGGCAGATGACAATAGTAGTACAACAGTCTACTGAATGCTGTTTTTAGTTGGAAATACCTATTCTTGGCTGAAGCTGTATTAGCTAGAAATACTTACCCTTGGGAGATGCCGATTTAGTTTGAAATACCTATGCTCAGCAGATTTGTGATTTGCAGAGTTTTGTTGGCAAATCTTTAGATCAAAAGACTGGGGCCAAAATCAAAAGACTACCGGACGATCCAGGAAACTTGGCATGTATGATTATGATTGTGAACAGTACATCAGTTGTAACATCAGAAACATGTGCTATAATGGTATACATTTTATAAAGCAACAGAAATTACTTTTTGTTGCAATTCATTAATAATTTACATCAATAGTATCATGAGGTCTTACAATAACATCTATTAATATGATGTGTGAACATGTTTTTTGTACACAAGCATGGGAACAGATGGTTTCAAGTACATATACACATGACCCAACAGTCTCCTATTTGCAGGCTCACCCCATCCAAACAGGTATAATACCAAGGTATACAATATTTAAGGAGCTGTTTAATTCCATGGTGAAAACCATTCAAGTCTATGAAACTTTTACAACAAGACTAATACGCTACTGCCTGAAAAGAATGTCCATGAATCCAAGATAACTGCTGAGTGCTGAAACCTTATCATTATTCTTGAGTGATAACAAGATTTTCAAATTTGCCATTGTGGTGACCATACTGGATGTCAGATCAGTACCATTTCCTTTTGTAATGTGTTGAATTCTGAGTAAGTATTGAACCTTAAAATTGAATACATTGTACATTAAAATTTTATTAAGTCAAGCCAGCAAGGTTTTATGTGAAGGGTTACTTCGGCCTTTTCCCATGTCAGTTGTTAAATTTTGTGGGAGAGGACAGGATCTACGGCTAATTTAGAATTGACCCGGGCATCGCAAAGCTGTCCTGGCAAAGTAAACATCAAGATGCCAACCATAATGCTTAATGGGAACGCCATGTCGAATAGAAGTTGGTATGTGTCGTATTTCTCAGATTCTAGGCTGTCAAAATCTGATGGAAGAAATAATTATCTTGGGGAAAAATTAGGAATGACTGATTACAATTGGTCAGTTTAACTTAAGGCTAATTTCCTCAGTCCGAGATTTTCCTGCCAAAGGAACAAGACTTGTCTGACTCCAGGGAAAACTATTTTTCTCGTTAAGACAAGTAAGGGGACCAGGTGACTGTCTTGTAGGCAAAGACAGGCCTTTAGTGATAGGACTCACATTTTCTTAGAAAGAACAGCATTACGGGAAACAGCTCTCTGGAACAGTCCGAAAGACGGAAATCCAAATAAGAGATCAAGCAGCTAGGATAGAAGGATCAAGAAAGATCAAACATATACACATGAAGGTGGGAAGACGTGGGATACATGGAGACAAAGACAGGAAGTGACACTAGGTGATCCAAATCAGGCGTGGACATGGTGCTCCTTTCACCACTCTCGTTATCATGATGAAATGAATCAATAATAAAACACTGCTATTGAAATTCTATAAACGTAAATTTGTTTGAATTGAAGCTGACACGATTAGTTTATGCTATTGATTAAATTGTTATTCTCTTGTCTAAAGGGGGCTCGTATTATTTCTTCTCAGTTCTCTGTTGACATTCTATCTATCCACTCACACTGGGCAATAAAATCGAGGGAGGTCATCTTCTACATAACGATAGCCAAATCTAATTAACCACCCCTCTTTTGCGTTGAGGGAACATCGTTACACCTTTGTAAACCCAACATGAAGGAGAACTGGTACCATTTTCAAGATGGCCATCATGGTAGGCATACTGCATGGAAGATTGGCATTATTTTTCATTTATGACCAACTAGACATCACATGAAGTCCACTGGTGTAAACTCCATGTTAATATGATCATCCATCTAGAAGGATTTTGCTATAACAAATATTCAAGATGGCCACCATGGTGGTCATATTTCAGGCTAGATCAGATCAGCACCATTTTCATTTACTGTAGGATCATGCTCATAAGAAGTCTTCTGGTGAAACACCATGTGAATATGACTTACAGTTAAGAAAGAGAAGCTATAAAAAGAATTTAAAAATGGCCAACAAGCTGAAAGCATGGCTATCTCTATGTTTATCATAAACATTGCTTTCACTATAAAACACTGCCTTCAAGTACTGAAGAATGACAGTAAAGAAAGGCAGAAACTCAACTGCCTGGGCAATCACAACAATTTTGTTGAGAAGTGATAAGCTTACAATTAAAATCACACAGACATGTGGCCAATGAAATTTAATTTTAAATTCTGATATGCTGACTTGGCTGATACTTAAAGGTTTTGTTGACTTTGACACAACATGTTACCAAGTTCTTAATCAACTAACTAGTTCTATCTTATAATGGCTGGGTGCCTGAATGACAATGAATAGAAATAGTGATGTGACTATTCAGAATTTGAGTTCCTTGGGAGTCAGAGTTAATTTCAGGTGATTTAGCAGATCTGTAGTTGTAGCCTTTTTAATTAACTTCATTTAGTATTATTTAGTTTTAGTTTCTTTAACAAAATACTGCCAGTCCCACTGAGTAAAGAAATATTCAAATACCAATATTGTATTCAAATATTCAGCAAAAGAATGCTGATCTGAATGGTCACTTATTCTTTTCAGCTCTTTTATGAACAAATAAAACCGTTACCCAATCAAGACAGCTTAAATGGACAAAAATGCTGGCATACAGATCCCCTAATGCAATGGGTCATAAGTAAATGTTCATTTCAATGTCACTCAGTTTGGAAAGTACAGTATTCAAACTAGATTACTCTTTTTAAAAAAAATAAACACTTTCAAGAATATTCAATTTACATGAGCCTATTCTGTGGTCCAGTCAAGTGATGTCAACAACTGTGTGAAGATCAAATTTCAAGGTCAATTTAACTGGCATTATCTTACACAATAACAAGGACAAACACACTCTGACATTTAGATTCTCTTTATTACAATTCATATCAACTGTCAAGGTCAATGTATTTACAGATAACTCAGCTTTCAACATCCACTTTTGTAAATGCCAGACACCCCCCCCCCCAGTAATTGAAATATATGGCCTTGGGCTTGAATTTTCCGAATCCAATAAAATGCACTGATATATAAACATTAACACACAGACAACAACCCTGATGCAAACTCTTGTTAAATACAATACTTCTTCCAATCAAGGTCTACTTGGTGTAATATACAACATTTAATATATAATGCACCACCCAGTATCATTTCTCAAGCTTTATAATTAACTATTCAAAGATTATTTCTGTTTATGTATGCAGTGTTGTGTTTTGGTTGAGCCAGGGAACGTTTATGTTTGCCTATCTAAGTTAAAACTGAGCATGTCCCAAACCAAGCTTATATGATCCCAGATCTAACTTTAAAAACCTGAGCTATGAGACCCTTCTCTTCCCTGACACATCACCTTAGAACAGAGATTTACTGGGATGGGGGAATTTTCTGCAATGACTGAGTGTGGTAACTGTCAATCTCTATATCAATATTGTACAAAAAATCAGGGGCAGCAGCATCTACATTAGTTGCCTCAGTTCCAACACTCTTGCGCAAATCAAATTTTAAATCAACACACAAGTCCCCACTCCCATCAATTCAAAGCCTCTATCAATTACGCAGTACAATAATAAATAATGGTGGTCTTCTAGCCAGGAAGTGGTAAATAACCTTGCAGATCTGTACATTTTTACTGATTTCAATCTGACTGCTCCAGTGGCCAAAATGTTTAGAGCATCCACCTCAAATGCAAGAGGTCGTGGTTTAGAACCCCAGCCAAATCATACCAAAGACTTATAAAAATGTAGTAGCAGCTGTCTCGCTTGGCACTCAGCATAAGAGGTTAGTGTTAGGACTGGATGGCCTGACATCAGGATAATGTGACTAGGTGGGACATGATGTTACATGTTAGTAGCATGATGCCCCAGTGCCAGACTTCACTACAAACTGCTACACTTCAGACAAATCCACTAACACACTGATTTCAATCTTAGGAATTATGGAGAAGGGGTTTTCAAGGGAGCTAACTTTATCTATTCTAAAACTGACAATTTAGGGGGAAAATACCTACCATCACTGGAGAAAATTGGGCAAGTTTTTAATTATAGGATAAATTCAGTGAAGAAATTAAAGTAAGGCTTGAAACTATTAAGCCCAATTTTCACACACTCAAGTTTTCTACACCATATATGGGAAAAGAAAATGAATTCTTTATGTGTCCTGTAACATGTACAAAATGTCAAATGTCAAAGTTGACAATGATGTCACAGCTCAGAGAAAAGTTAAACAAAAGCCGTTATCATGAGCATTAAACACTAAACATGCTTCAGCACATCTCAGATAACAATCAATCGGCTAAAGCTTCTCATGATCATGCTTTAGATATTCTGATGTTATTTCTTGGCCAATATGACTGGTAATGCATATTACATTAAATGTGGTATTTGATACAAGACTTCTGGTAAATTATATATGCATATTACCAGTCTCATTGCAAATAACATACTTCCCAAATTGCACAATATCATACAAATCATGTTGGTCAGGACATATTGCACACTGCCTCAGATGCGAGAGGTCTTGGGTTCAATCTCCAGCTGAGTCATACCAAAGACTTATAAAAACTTATAAAAATGGTACTAACAGCTGCCTCACTTGTCGTTCAGCATTAAGAGGTTAGTGTTAGGACTGGTCAGCCTGGTGTCAGGCTAATGTGACTGGGTAGGACATCATGCTACATGTCTGCAGCATGATGCCCCAGTGCCAGACATCACTATAAACTGCCACACTGCAGATAAAAAAAATAAAATATGTACGTTTCTGGTTGGCTGACTATCACTATTTTTTGTTGCTGACCCTAGCATTCCCCCCAGCCTCTGGTAAAATAAAAGAATAAAAATTCCCCCCCCCCACCTTAAAAAAAAAAAAAAAATTCCCAAAATTGATTCATGCATCTAATTCAGCTGGTTTAGCCTAGTGCCTTAAGTGCTTAGTACATTATATATACTAATACAATAAATGTTTAAAAGCACAAAAAAACACCTTCCTACCCTAATTTTAAAAACAGTTAAACAGAAAACACGTTTTTGGGGTTTGTTATTTTTATCTATACTGTGGTGCACTCTTACAGCCAAATAATAAGATATCTAATCTGTTGTGTTTGCTTGGGGGTCAATCCCTATGTAAATGGCCAATTAGCCATATTATCACAATGACTGGTAAAGTCAGATAAACAAGGCCATGCATTTATTGTTACAATTAGAACAAGTGACTGCCTAAGCTCTAGGTAGATATAGTCCCTGCTACCATGTCGGTTCCTAAAATTGTGTTAATACTTTTCTCTGTACTACTTACTGGATTCCCGAGGGAAAATAGAGTTTTAGGGGTGGGGTGGGTGAGGTAAAACTAATGATGTAATAGTTTCCTGTTGCTATTGCATAGCAGATACTATTCTGAGAGGAAAATATCCCAACCACATGATGAAAAATTCATCCACCCATCAAAGTGAACCAGAAGATTCCAGAACACTGGATTGCTCCTGGGACACTCCACTCCAGACATCCTGCACTTTCTTTCCCACAACTACTGCCCCTTCATTCTTTCTGCAGCAGCAACCTAACTTAGTGGGACATCAGTGCAAGAAGGGAGAAAGGAATCTGGCAATAGCAGCAAGTAAGCATTACATCATTAAAATTTTTTAACCCCACCCCCACAAGCTAAATTTCAATATCAGTAACACCATACCTGTTTCTAATTGCACAGATGAATTTTTCAGCTTGGTGGGAGGATGATGATCCCACAACTGACGAATATAAAAAAAACAGTGAATACTCACCCTCAATAAAGAGTAGAAGACTACTGAGAGAAGGAATCCACATGGGCAACTTTCTGAGCAACAACAATCAGGCCTAGTGAGAAACAGCTTCGCCATGGTGAGCTAATGAGCATAGGAAAATGTGGTGTGAAAGTAAGGCTTTCATCACAATATGCTTTCATCGCATCCTCCAAAGATGAATGAGTTAGAAAGGATCATGATGTAGCATTAGCTTGAACCTTGCAGGATTTAATTTTCATGAAAGATATGGTCTGTATCAGAAAAGGACTGGTAAGCTTGCTTGATAGTTAACGTAATCCACCTTGAAATGACGGAAGCTGAATATCAGTAATGAGATGAAAAGACACTTCCTACCCTTCATTCTCCCTTTAGAGGCTACCAAATAAAAATGTACTGCCCTATCTAATAACTTTCAAGACAGCTTAAATTAACAGCAACAAATCTCAATCAGGTATGTAATCCTAACACTTATAAAGAATAGACATATAAGAGAATAGAAAATCAACTTGTTGACCCACAAAGTGATGGCAAATCTTCTTTGATGCAAACAATGTAGAATGAAGGGGCAGTATGCATGGGCAAGAATATGTGGGATGTCCAAGGGAAATCCAGTGTTCTGGAATCTTCTGGTTCAGGCGAATAGGAGGATGAATTTTTGCTATATGATTGGGTATTTTCCTTCTGAAAAAGTTTCAGCTAAGCAACAGCAATAGGTAGAGTATTACTGATACCAAAAAAAAAAAGAATTTTGTTTCTCCAGGAGAGAGACAGAGCAAGAGAGAATATATTTTTCCTTGCTTTACAGCAAACACTGAACTTTGCTTACATGTGTCCATCACTCTTGCCTTTAGAAAACCAATTAAAAGTATCCAACCGCTTATTGTCCCAATGTCAAAAACCTTTACTTTCATGGTTTGTTTGTTTGGTACAATTGGATGCTACTTTAACTTTCAATTTTCATCCTCACTAAATTATTGCCAGAGGGTCAGTGGTTTTTACTGGGGATTTTCCCAGGTTCTTCCTCTACCAGTTATACTGGCTGCCATGTACAGCCTACCTTGCACTGAGAAGGGGTCTTAAACCCAAAACAACAACAACTACATGCTTACCTCTTTCCAATAAACTTAATAGGCTCACTGACCACATGGCCATGTTCAACATTTACTTTAGTGTAAATCACAAATAAATGACACATTTGCCTACATACTATCAATATAATCAAAATGATATATTACACTGCCCTGTGCCTTTGTGGTTTGTACTAGATAACCCAAAATTTTTTAAACAAAACAATGTTGATAAATTTGTAATAAATCTAGGGGTTTATTTTGCAATTCAATTTGCAGAAGTTTGCTTAAGATGATAAGACTACTCAGCAAAGTGACTACGCTTAGTGAAAATTGCCAGATAATTGTAGTTGCCTAAAAATTGTCAACTTTGCCTTCTTCTGTTAGGACAGCAAAAACAACTTTGCCCTGTGATTTTTTAGATGAATACTGAATGACCATACTTTCTGAGATGCTCCCTTGCCTTGGCCAGGTTAGTTCCAGTGTTATGTTATATATAGCTCAAGGTGAAATATATAGGCTTCAAGCCATCAAATAGTTGGTGTTGATATCAATTACACAGACAAACAAGCTCTTGCACATTAACAGGCATGTGTTTTGATAGCTGATTGACCATTAACCATTTCCTAAGTAAGTTTGCAACTATTACTGCCCGATTTCTGTAAGTTATCCTTTGATGATAAAAATATACAAACTTGTGTTTCGAAACTTAAACCTATGTAAATAGCAATTTGAGTTTTAAGAATAGAATTGGTAACATGAATATTTTCACTGCCACTTGTACATTATTTTCTTGATAAAAACCAGTTTGGAACTGTAAGTGAACCTGTCATGAGGAAATAATGGCAGACATCGCTGTTCTGGGAAGTTACATTTTATCAGATTGTCCCTTTTCATAAACCATTGGGCAAATATATTCAGGAAAATATTCAACTCATGGAAAGCAGAGTCTAAATATTAAATTAAAGATTTTGCTTTAAAATGCAAACATGTAGGTCATAAATATATGAAACAATGCTTGCTATGTTGTGGAATTTTCTATATGCTGTAAGGTCAAGGTTGTATTCTGAATTTACTCAATTTTGTGAAAATATGAAGGAAAAACAATGCAGCAAAGCAAATACGATTTAACCAATGCCTAATGTTACACCAAGTATGTAGACAAATAATAAAATCTTACATTTGACATCCTATTAATGGACTGTTGTAACAAAGCTATAAAGTGACTGGTTACATTAAGAAAACCCCTCTTTCTCAAAATAGATGCACTTGCATGTTGGCTGTGTCAGTTCAGTAAAAAAAAGGGTTTAGTTAACTTGTATACAATGTACTGACTTTAATTCTTCAGTGTGTTGTAAAGTTTTATCGGCAACAAAGAAATTAGGATGAACAGTATGATCTGAAAGATGTGTGCATTTGCTCTCATGCACATCAGACGGGTTGTTTCAAACAAGTTTAGAAATCTTTTCAAATGCTATTTTATAATGAACTTTCAGAAGAAAAAAAAAAAGTCTTGATTAAGGTAGTTGATTAGCATTTGTACTAACCTGCAACTACAATACTGTAATCCAGTTACTCAGTTAAAATTCATTACAATATATAGTCATAGTGCCAAAATACACCAAATATGAATATGATAGCTGTTTTTTATGTCAGCCTCTCAACATGTAGCTAAAATTACCAAATTTGTTTCATGCACAAATGATTTAAACAAAATTCATATTGACATATAGCGCAACACCATTCATTTGATACATGCTGAAAAAGACTGGTCCATGTGCTAATGTAATCTGCTATGTTCATCCCAAGATCTGAAAGAGTCTATTTCTGTTACTGCAAACCAAAATATAAATCAAATGGAGGCAACTACATTATGGACAAATAGGAAAGCTGATCACTCCTTAAAAAACAAATTGATTCTTCCACGGTTATTGCAGCATAGAATTTGATGTAACAGACCACCCTGTTTCAGCATGTAATGAGTGGCAAGTATTACACTGTTTGTAAATGCAAATTACGTGCAAAATTAATTAAGCAATTTTCTGTACTTTTAAAACCAATGACATGAAATTTCACTAAGCTAAAGACAAATATATCATTCATGAAGCTGTGTGGAACAAACTATAGTACACTTGTATTGACTAGATTCCTGTGGCTTTGCCATCAAAAGGATGTTTTCTCAAAGATCCTTTAAAAATCAAACAAAAAAGCCCTGCTTCTTGAAGACTATGGTTCCAGAATGCCAGGCCCGGTGGTAAGGCTATGAAATTATTTGATTAGTGAATTATCTCTTCTTATACATACAATTAGTTAGCTGTCCAGTGTACTGCCACTGAACACATGTAAGTTATATCATGTTTATTTTGTTTTTGTTGCTCTTTTAAACATATTATAGGCTACATTAAGCTGAGGAAATGGAAGCCAAGTGACAAGGACACACACCACAATTGGATTAGGAATCAGATACCAAATAATTCTGGTTCATTTTATATCAAAGTATTCTAACAATCAAGTGTAAATCTAACCTTCAATATGAAGTACAAAAACGCTTAAAAGTAGTATGTTACTGATATGGTATAGTGGTGTAACAATTCATTAAAAGAACTGACACCCTACTCTCCAAAAGAGTCTTCTTTTTAGCAGCAGTGTAATGAATCCAGTATCAGCAGTGACTGTGATGGTTCCATTAAATCATGGACACAAGGCAACAAGTAAGCATGAAAATAAAGATATATATCTCCAATGAATTAAAATAGGTAACTTACTGGTTCTGTCAGACTGATAATTGATAGTAAAATTCAACCAATTCCCAACACTACATAACTGATATATGATAATTCCATCATAGTGACAAGAGTAATACTAAATTACTGCTTACAGGAACTTTCATTGGAAATTTTCCCCTTATCCCAGCAGCCTCCTCTTTTCTTGTGGCTGGAAGAAGAAACACAATGAATTAATACATGTAACAATATTTATCTACTGACATTTATCTATCCATCCACTTGTTTTGTTCAATCTATCTCCTAAATCCTACTGACATTGATACAAAGTAACTGTAACAAATGTCCAATTATTCATTCAAACACAAAACAGAAAAAAAATTTCACGCAAGAGCCACCATCCAGGGCAATTCCATCTCTAGAACAGTTTTAATTACAGAAGCTCTTTTACGAATGTAAATTAATGATCAGTGATCATTACGGTAAACAGATATCAAGTCTAATAAAGTTCTTATGATTTGTATATGCAGGGCTTTCATTTTAATTAATTTCTGTGTTAGTCGCAAGGATTACATGGCTTCAAAATATAATCAGCCTTCAGTCTTTTACTAGTTCTCCAAAGCAGCCAGCTAAAATTTTTGTGACAACGTGAACAGTCATATTGATGGAAAATATACCTCATGCCACATGAAAAAGAACATTATCAGTTGCATCAAGGAAAGCTTCCAAAACATACTTTCATTTCCAATTACAGATCATTACCAAATATAACGGACTATTTATAATTTTACAAGCCAGGAAGACTAATGAAAGTATTACTTATCCAAAGGTAAATTCCAGATAATTTCCCTGTAGCATTTGTATGATCAGATGAAGCTTTCTAAAATGTAATTCCTGTTGCTAGTTTCTGTGCTCTCAATGCAAATCAGCTGTGCACAATTTTCACAATCCTCACTCATTTTGGAGGGGTTTTTACAGAATTAACCATCCTAGAAAATTTCTGTGTTGTCCTTAATAAGCTGGAAAATTTTAAATAATGTAATCTTTGGGTCTAATGTAAGAAAATACAAGATGGTAACATGTTGGCAAGGTAACACTAGGCAAAAAAACCCTGTGTTTCCTTTTGCAATGTTTCAAATTACAGTAGGTAGATATTTATTTAAATATTAAATATATTATATTGATTAGTATATATAAGGTACTAATTGCTTCAAGTACTAGGCAAAAGCTGTTTAATTAGATGCACAAATCAATTTCTGGAATTTTTTTCTTGTTAACTTTTTATTAATCCTGGAGAGAAAAAAAAGTGTTGGGGTGAGCAACAAAAAACTGAGATGTTCGGCCAACAAGAAACATGTATATTTTTTGGGTATTATCTGTCTATACGCACATACCTAGGGCATTAGTCAAATGCATATTATACAATAATCTGGCAGCTCTCCTACATAACAAAATGATTCAAGCAAACAATGTTTAATTATTATCATTCTGAAAATTGACCAAAATGTCTTATCTCCAGAGTTAACAAGCAACTATTATATGGGATTCATGCATCTCCCTCTCCCTTTGTCAGGCCTGCATCAATCTGGGAGAAGATTCAGTCTCATTCCCATTAGCTGCTCTTCCCAAAGATCCACACACGTAAGAGAGATAATTTATACCTGGCCCTAGCTTTCTCCCCATGCCTTATCCAGGCAAGTATGACTTTGTACGAGAAACATGCAAAATAAACACAGAACATCCTTAGCAAACTGAAAATTCCATATGCATGTAATTAGTACTGAAATGAATATTCAAAATAAGAATACTTATGGATGAATATTGAAATCAGAAATTGGTATTCATATATTTGTTGTATCATTTCTATATGACTGTTTCCAATTTTTAGCAAGCCTCACAAGTTACTCCGACTTCGATATGGCCAGTGCATATTGCAGTGTCACTGTGACCACATTATGTGCACTAACCAGTCACACAAAGGTGGTGACCTTACTGCAGTCACGAATCGCAAAGAGCTGCTTACCTCCTGAACTGAAATTGCAGTGCAAACTCAGACCCAGCTTTCACTAAACTTCTCATCCTTGAGCACTGTGTAGCAGCGTGACCTGACTTTTGTCAGAAATCATTTTGAAATTACAACAGAAATTCTGTCAATACCTCAGTCTTCAAAACAGCTGTCCATACCAAAGATAGTCAAAATATTTTATTTAGATGAGACGAGTCACATATATAGGTACATACTCAAATTTAGATCTTCTGTGTCAAGCTTGAACTGGCTGTACTTGTTTCACTGATGTACACAAAAGGTTCTGATAATACCACTCAAGTGGCTGCCACTAATTAGGCAGAAAAAACAATGGCAGATACTACAGTAATGATAGGTTCCATATTTTAGTCAAAAGGCATCTTTTTTTATGTGGGATTTTCTTTATTATTTTAGGGACAGGGTCGGGTTTCTCCACCTCCAGTTTGTCTGGTTTCCCCACACCTCTCTCTCTCTCTCTTACCCCCATCTGTCAACTATTAAGCCAGTTGTTTTGGGGGGTTTTTTTTAATTGCTGCTGGGGGTCTGACCACAAGAGCAAATTTTTATCTTTAAACCTAACTGGGCCAGGTAATGCCAGGTAGTGTCAAACCCTACCAAGTCCCAGTACTTATCCATCTCACTGATTTTAGCTTAGAAAGATTACATATCTCATATTTCAGCAACAATGATGACAAAACCAGTCTATATATAAAAGCTAGATGGGTCACAATTGTGTTCAAGATTCTGGTTACTTGACTTCAGATTTAACTCAAGCCAGTGGTGACAATAGTACATATTTCCAAATGACATCACAAAAAATATTGGAATTTGAATCGAATATAGGTTTCTGATATTCAATACGTAAAATCCACTTGTGATCAACTCCCAAAAGAAACCAGTAATCACAGCTATAAAAGAACATTATTAATTGTCCACATGAGTTTGCCTTGATTAAGCAAGTTTTGTATCAAGCCACAACTGGCTTATATATATATATAAATATATATATATATATATATATCCACGTTAAGGTCGAGTGGGGTGGATATACGGG